>JARJDW010011356.1:0-10641 GCA_030264715.1 Adinopsis sp. GC000173
ACTTAAAACATATAAAAAATGGGCGAAAAATGGAAATTTTCTTACATTGTAAAACACATCTTTATATTTAATTAATAAATTAAAATGTTACCCATTAGCAATAACCGTTACGTATGTGCGTGTATAGATTTATGAAGTTTATCCCAAATGAAACGCATAATTTATAAGCTTTAACATGATGCAATTGTAAAAATATATTCAACATTAATCACAGATTAAGATTTTAATTACATAAAATTAACATTACAAACGAAATTGTGCCTACAATTCAATTTGAATTGAGCAAACAACATAAAAATACTATTAGTAAAATATACATATAGGATCGTTTCAGAGAGTTTATGGTTATTAATATTAATTAGATTTAAGACATAAATATTTCAAATGAAGGATATATTATTATAGCTAGCAACTTAACAATAATCCTTTATGATGTAATATTTATTTTATATATTAGATATACTCTGACTATTTAATTAAACATACGAAAGTAAAAACATAAAAATGCTGTTATGATTATTATTATTTAATATTTGAAGTTGTTTAAAACTACATGGTTTTGTTTTAACAATTTTAATTTGCTTTTTCACTTTTAATCAGAAACTTTAAATGTTTTTTTGTTTAAATTTATATACATTAAACACCTCTTTTAATTAGAATATAATTTAACAATCCTTTTAATGAAATACGTATTTTATATAGAAATTATTATACATTTAAAATACGAAAGCAAATGCACATAAATGGTTTTTAATATTTAAAGTACTATACATGGATTTGTTTCACTGATTTTAATGAAATTTTTGAAGCAAAGAAACTAAAATGATTTTAAAGTAATGGAATTGTAATTATAGCCGGTAAGTTGACAATGCTTTATAATATCTACAATAATGATGTAATATTTATTTTATATATCACAGACTAATAAATGAATATTTTGAAAAATACAATTCCTAGAACTCTGACCGCCATTTAATTCAAAATACCAACTTGAAAGCATAAAAGTGCTATTAATAAAATAAATATGCCGTCATAATCATTTTTAAAATGTTTTAATGCTTTTTCATTAAAATTCAAGTGTATTAAATTTAAACCAAAGAACATTGAAATCAAGGATCTTTACTGCAATTTAAATTAAAGACTAATGTTTAACAGGTAATTTAATATTTGCTTTCTATTTAAATATTTACTTTATTTAATAAATGAATAGTCACAATTACTTTTAAAATTCCTAGTAGAGATACTTGCCTATCAATTAAAATTAAAAACATATTTAATTGCAGTTCAATCTTAAAATATAATAATTAATATGTTGTTCTTAAATCACATGCTTAATTAATATTTAGTTTATATTAATAAATAAATAGTCACAATCACTTTGAAAAATTCTTACTCAAATTACAAATATTTAATTGTAATGTAACCATCCCTCTACTAATGCATTAATAATTAGATATATTTTAAAATAATATGATGTAGCTATAACAATGCTTAAATCACGTGCCTATATAATTATGTTAGTCTGCACCAAGTCAATTAAGCTCATACCTCACATATCTAGTTCAATTTATCCCAGTCGAAAACACACACCGAACGAATAATCCTTTACGTTTACACTTTTCGGAGTTGAGACGCGCACAACACCCAACACAACACGTTGTTGTTGCGCTGACGCTGTGTTGAAATAATTAACTCGCATTATAAATGGAAGTGAACGCGCACTTAAACATTAGCGTACATTAAATACACCAACAGGTTGTAATTTTCGTAATTACAATAATCTATACGGTACTAAAATAACATACACACACACACACACTGATATATGCAATGCGCTTCACGAAAAAAACAACAACAAAAATAAGTACGCGCGCAATATTCTTCCCAATTCATGAAAAAGAGCATCAGCGTTTTTATGAGCGCGCGAGCGCCGCCATAATGAGCCGAAGCAGAGACATAGTAAATAAAGCGAAAGTGTGAGAATTATTTCAACACGGCGATACAAGCGAAAAAAAAATGGTTATTGATATGCTATGATATTCAAGTTGGGCTCGTACAGATTGATATCGGAATGCATGCGGTAAAAGTATTGGAGAACTTACATTTTTAGCGGTGGTGAAATTGAAAAGTAGCCATCGAATCGAACTGAAACAATAAATAAATATGTAACCGTTAATTTGCGTTTGCAGCCTACACAATTAAATATATTACACAAAAATTCAATTATTTTAACGGCTGGGTGTAATAAACAGGATAAAAGTGATATTTTAATGGACTTAAAGTATAAAGTGTAACGTTGCTCTTTAAAAACATTTTTTATTGTTTTAAATACCAACGAATTAAAGTTAATTTTTGTTTACAGCAAGTACAATTAGCAGTACTTTAGATGCATAGGAATATAAATATAGGTACCTACTGTAAAAATGTAAAATATTTTAAGTTTGGACTAAATAAATTGATACCTTTTACTTCGAAAATTAGTACACAATTTGCATTTAAAGAATAAATTAACAATGATTGCTTAAAAAAATAGCCATCTGAAACAATAATTACACGCTAATTTGCGATTTTAGTTTGTACAATTAAATATGTTACACAAAAATTCAATTATTTTAATAGCTAGGTGGAATAAAAACGATAAAAAGTGTTTAAAAACATAATTTAATTGAAACAATAATTAAAAGTGAATTTGTGTTTACATTTAAGAATATTTGAAATGCACTAAAATACAAATAAACTGTAAAAAGTAAGATCTGCCTGTTTGAGCTGAATAGATTGATACCTTTTACTTTTAATGTAATGCAAAAACATAATTTACATTTAAAAGAACAAGTTCAAAATAAAAATCTCAATTGTTTGAAACATTTTTTAGAAAATTTTGCAATACAATCGAACTGAAACAATAAATCAAATTTAATTTGCTGTTTTCTGCCTACACAATTAAATATTTCATACAAAAGTTCAATTATTTTAATAATAAACGTAGGGAAAGGGTACAAATAGTTTACTGTTTTAGATAAAAATTCAATTATTTTAATAGAGAACAGGAAAAAGTGAGATTCATTACTAACTATGTGGATCACTTACATGACAAAAATCGGAAGTCTGCTTTTTGTAGTGAAATAAATATTTTAACAATAGACAAATGTAATTATACGTTTTTAGACAAACATAATTATAGCGCATTATAAACTTTACACAAAAATTCAATTATTTTAATAGCAAGCGGTGACAGGGAATAATGAAAGACTGTTGTAGAAAATGTGAGAATTTTTCAAAATAAATCGTACAATAAAATTTGAAAACGTAAACAAAGTAACAAATATTTTTGCTCAATTTGCGTCATGTATTTAAACAATTTTTAATGGCCAACATAAGTATTTCTACTTTGCTATATTTAAAATTTTGTTTGTGTAGAAATTCATGAAAATTCCTTTTGATTTTTCGTTGATCCTTTCTTTCAAATTTGTTATCAGACTTTAAAAACTTCAAAAAAATAAGTTGGGCATTCGTTCTTTAATGATAAAAGACAAAAAATCTAAACTAACAGTCTTTTAACTTCAAATAAAGTGTAGAAATTAAAGTCTTTTAATAATTTAATGTCTTTGATTGGTATTTAGGATGAAGTAAATTAAATATTTAACGCTTAAGAGTCTTAAATCGCTTGTTCGTAATTGAATTAGACAAAAAGATATTTTAGCAATTTTAATAACGCGCTTTATCATCCTGCTAAGAAAGCGAACGAACATCCATTAAGTCGTGGCGCGTTTCCATTTCGCGTAATTATATCACTTTACATCGAAATTGATTAGAGCAACCGGCCGCCCGAATTCCGGATGCAAATAATTTAAAGTGATTTACTTTTTTTCGCACATAAATATTTATTTCCGAAATAAAAAAAATATAATTTCACGCATATATTTAAACGAACACACGTATAGTTTTTTTTGTGGGAATAAAAAGCGACTTTCTTATCCATCGCCCAGGCACAACAGTATATGTATAGGAACCTATTAAAAAAAATTGCAAAATTTAATAGGCTACAGTGCCTGATACATAAATTATTCAATACGGTAAACGCTGCGACGTGTGACGGAAGTCGCGTCAAATTTTTTGCACTCGATCAAATCTCGAGATTTTCAGTTACATCTCGTTATTGTTTCGTTTATATAGGTAGTAGATATATACCTACGTTTTAATCTCACGATAATTAATTGACTATTCAATCGTAAAATACTACCGGATTTTTAATCGTGATGCATGATTGCGTCGACGAGTGCTTTTTTTCTCTCGCTCGTCGACCATACGCAATCTTTCTTGCATGGTTTTTTTCGGCGTTGCGTCTATTTCGGACGCTTGTTTGCGTCGCGGCAGGCAATCAACTATGAAAACTTTTGTCAGCGATCGCTCAATGATTAAATAGGTTGTTAAATTATTTTAATTCAATTGTGTTTGAAAGAGAGATGAGTGTGGTGGCATACGTACGTACGAGATGTTGGAACTTTCTCAACGTTTACGCATTTTTGCTTAATTATCTCGAAAATAATTATAAAGTTGATGTTGTTGCGCAATTTCAGACGCTCTCTGGCTATTTTCGTCATCTTTAAATAAATTCGCTATTTTCACAAATTAAACAAAAGCAATGCAACACAAATGAAATAAAAATTGGTAATAAATTAGGCATTCTAATTCTAAAATAGATTCAAAATAGTTTTTAATGCAGAACAAAATAGAATTCTGTATTACAATACGAAAACAGATGTAATATTGACATTTTTATGTTATTTTTCCATTTTTTTTTAAATATATTGTGAGCTTTATATTTTTATATATTTTAAAAGTTTTCCCACGTTTTTGTGTGACTCTTTGTTACTTTTACGATTTTTATCTTCACTTTTTACTAATTTTGTTACGAGTTTTTCGATATATTTGCGACTTATAAATTTCTCCTCATTTTTTATTGACCTTTCTGTGATTTATTTATTAATTTTACGATTTTACAATATTTCCTATACTTTTCTTAACTTTTTGGGCTACCTTTTCGTCAATTTTATGATTTTTTCCATTTCTTGATAAATTTTATGTGATTTTTTCATTATTTTTATTATTTTTGTGATTGTTTGGTTATAAAAATCGAAAGCAATTTTATCTAAACTAATTTAATAAGAATATAAAGTAAAAAGTTTTAAATTTAAGGGATGCAAACAAATAAGTTATGAAAAACGTTAACTTTTATATTAGTATCTTGAATATTTCTAATTAAATTTTATGATTAGGTAATTTTAATTTAGAAATAAAGTAAGCGTAAAATACATTTTTTAAATTCCGAATGAATATAATTAAGTCCACACATTTTGGTTGTAGATAAAGTAAAACGCACTCTGAAATTAATATAAATAAAAATGGATCAGATTAGTTTAATTAAAATTTAGATGCTATTTGATTACTTAATAAGCATAATAAAAAATGTGTGTGTGCGATTGATAAACATCTTTAATTAGAATTTATTATTAATTAAATTAAATCATAACTTTTCGAGGCAATAAATTTATGTACCTATACGAAAATTTCACTTTTAACATCCTCGAAATATATAAAAAAAGCGTTTAATGAAAGTAAATTATATTTGCTTTAAAATTTATATTGAGGAAAAAGTGAATTTCAATAAAAATGCGCGCCGGCCTCCTTCCCAATAATTACTTAGGTATACACATATAAAAATTAATCGATTTTTACCCAAAAAATTTGCTACACCCAAACGAAAACATAATTATCGATTACGTTATACGAAGAAAAAAAATTGACGGTTATTCGCATTGTTTAAAATAATACAATTTATTGGCTATCGATTTATCAATTTCACTCATCGTAATAAATTGATTCTTACAACATCCGAAACGCCAAAAAGTTTATAATCGCTTTGAAGAAAGTGCGCGTGCGGATACACAAAATTCAATAACGACTTTTCGTAAAAACGCGTAATTGTACATTTTTTGCTATCACGCGCCGATTTTCTTATATACAATACCTATATGAACAAGTTTTTCATAATAGCAACAACACACTAGCAACAACAACAGCCATGAGAAAGTATTTAAGTGCGAAAGATAACATCTTTCAATCAATTTTTTTCGCCTCGACGTCGAGAAACAACGCTGATTGAAGTGAAGTGAAATTTTTGTCTGCGTTAGTATACATTTTCGATAAAATGCACAACAACAATGCAAAGTGTGCGTACCGATCAAATTCAGCGATTTAACGGTGTGTAAACGAAGCCCAGACATCACACACTCACTCGCTCGCTCGCGATCGAACTCTCTAGCAATCAATCAAAAAAATGCGCAGATCATTAAAAGGCAATTAAAGTCGCACGGCGGCGCTTGAAATTCGCACCCATTAATTAATGATCGATTTCAGCAAAACTGTATCCATTGCTATGGATGTGCGATGAGAGGAAGTTCGTCAAGTCGAGAAATTGTATTTTTTGTTGTTGGGAAGTGCCGCGTTTGAAACGCGTTTTGTGTTTCAAAAGGATGCAGGTTGTGTTGAGTGTGCGCTATTTTCGTGCGTTGATGCGCCAAATCGCTCTAAAGGATGCCTCTTTTCTGCTGACAAAAGCGATTCGCACACAATGCGCTGATCTACTTTTCGCCAGCATATCACATCAAGGTTACGCGTCCATCGATTCTGATTTATTCGATATTAATAAATTACCAAAATGGGAACAGTGCCAGTTTTTACGCGAAGCATTGTCGCAAAATAATAGGAAAGGAAGCGTATCAATGATTTAAGCTATAATTACAACTCAGCAGGGATAACAAAATTTATCGGTTTGTTAAATTTTTAATTATGCCATGGACGATATACCTAATTTTGAATATTACATGACAATTTTATCATTCTTTATGCCTTTAACATAAAAATAATTAAGGCTTGCAGTTTGAAAAATGGTAATTTGATAATTGTTGATAATAAATAGGGTAATAAAATGCACATAGGTATTAACCTACTAAATCCTCCAAACTATTGTAGATTATTCAAAATTTACATTATCAATAGAATTTCTATAAAATATGGAAAATGAAACAATTTTTCGATGAGTTTCAGTGTTTTTTCGATTAATTTCAGTGTTTTTTTAGAGTTTTTTCGATGAATTTCAGTGTTTTCCATCATTTTTCGAATTAGATTTAAATTTTTTGTTGCAAATTTACATTTTTTTCACCAATGTCACCAAAAAGCATATAGATAGTTATATGAGCCGAACATTTGATACCAAAGTATCTATAAATTAAATATAAATAGCGACATGAATTTAGGTATTCTTCACCAATATTAAACAAAGAAAATATAGATATAAAATACACCTTTACACCTCAAAACAACAGAAACGTAACAGTTTTTTTGATAACTCTTTCTAAACAAGTTTAAAACTTGCTAAATAATAAAATTTTCTTTTTTGGATAGTAGTCGTAGCAAACGTGAATTTAGGAAACAGTATTAATACCTAAATATGTTATATTTTAAGATTAAAAATTAATTTCAACTTACATTTAGTATTTGCATTGTCGCAAAGAATAGGAAAGAACGTGTATCTATCGCCAATTTCAGCAAATTACACCACAGTGTGTGTGTGTGGGGATAAATAAAATTTTATCGGAAACGCGCGCGCGCGCCGAGTAAAAGTCCAATAAATGTTCCGATTTAGAAAACCAAACGCAAAAACAACAAAGCATCGATAAACAATGGATTATTAAAAAAAGTCATTTAAAGAAAGTAATCGAGTTCGTATACACAGCGACTTCAATTACGAATTTTAAAAATTGCGTTTCGTTCGTTCGTTCGGTTTATTTTTTCTTAAACGATGTCACGATTTTTTTTGCGCGTATATACTTAGTATTTTAATTAGCGTTATTTAAGCGATCATAAATTAATTTTGGCGTTCGCCGCTTTATTGCTCATAATTCATAATCAATTTCTTGACAGATATGTTATTAAATTTGCAACTGGTTTGATTTATAAATCTACTTAGAGCCGATTTTCGCATTCAATTTCTCTGCGCGCACTCTTTTTTTCTTTCTCTCGTATATAGAGAAATGTTCGCGCTAATTAAAGATGCTAGGTAAGCGACGTGGTTACTTGGTGCGCTTATCGATTCGTTTATTTACCAATTTTTCAGCTGCAATCCGCCTAATGCACGTCACTAAATCTTGTTCTCGTTAGCGTGGAAACAAAACGCGCACCGGCTTGCTTGAGCGTTTTGTGAGAAAGAAGCATGATCGCCGCACATTTGTTATGTGTTGTGTTGTTGTGTTGTTGTGTTGTTCCCCCTTTGCGCTGGTCATCATTGTAATTATCGGGGAGCGAACGACTTAGCGTCCGAATGCATTTGTTTCGTTCCCAATAATGTGGAGCGTTCGTTGTCTGGCTGGCTGTGTGTGTGGTGGTGTTTTAAGGGTTGAGGAAGGATGTGGTAGTAGACAATGATGTCGACCTTCACGTTTCACCTAGCACGCCAGCGTTTAAGGGAATTAAAGCGCTGGGTTATTTCAACAACTTAACATTACACGTTACATTTATCAATTTTATTGAAGACCTTATTTAAAAAATTAGAAATTTAGAAATACTTTATCATACAACTTTAAATACTGTACTGTTTACAGAAATTGTTATGCTAAAAAATATTAAATATTTTAGTTTTTAATCTAAAATTGAAAATAAACTCATTAAAACATCAAAATTTTACAGTTTACAGCTTATTCGTCACATCTAAGGTTTCAATAAATGTTGAAAAGAAGTTCCCAATACTTAACTAGTAAGATTTATTAAAAAAAATAAGTATAAGTATTTGTCAAATGTAACTCTTTTAAGCATAAAACCTGAAACTCTATCTTAAAGTAGATTTTGCGAACACTATTGGGGCAAAAATTGAAAATTTGATGGTTATATAGGAAAGCGCTTTTCCTAATCATCATATGGAAATTGGAGGCTATTATCAACATTTTACAACATTTTTATGGACAAAAAAATATAAATTTAGAATTTCCTTCGCAATGTAGGAAAAATTTGGATTACAAGTAATAAAATATATTTTCCATTATATTATTAAGTTATTAACTACACTATTNTTAAAACATTTTTATGGACAAAAAAATATAAATTTAGAATTTCCTTCGCAATGTAGGAAAAATTTGGATTACAAGTAATAAAATATATTTTCCATTATATTATTAAGTTATTAACTACATTATTTATTATGTAAATTTTCTCATAACTATATGTAAAATATCATAAACCTACAATTTTTGATGGTGCACTTGCGAATGCTTGTTAAAATTGACTGAAACTTTAGCACTTTTTCTAAAATTATTATTCGGTTTCGGTTAATTATGTTTCATTTGTAAGTATGGAAGCTTGCACATAATTATTGATAATGTATTCAGATCTTGTGCGGTTAATTTCTTAAAATCGAGCGAAAGAATTGAAACAAAAGACTGATTAATATTTATGCAATTATCTTAATTTATTATCGTATCTCTAATTACGATTATATTTGTAAAATTGTAGTTTTATTTTAATTTCGGCCTTATCAATTTTCGCATCTTGGAAACAAATTAGTTCCGCGTAGATTTTCATTTAAATAAATTTCTTATATATTATCATGTTTTTTTTTTTAATTTCAATTAGCGTATATCCTTAAAGTGTTGTAATTACATAATTTATGGTGTGAGAAGAATTGGTAACAAGTCATTCGAAGATGCGTTTACGTAATCAATTATATCAAAGCGATGCTTTAATTGTTATATAGGTATACAATATATTATTAAATTTAACAAAACTCACATTCCGTTTCTCTTTTTTTTATATTGTTACAAATCAAAACAATGCAATTAGCTGAATTTTTTCAATCATTCCATCGACGAAAATCGACCAATCATTAACTAATCGATGATGATTAAACACTGCGGTTTTTCTAGCACAAAATGAAAGTATTTGCATACTTTTTTTATATCAAACAATGTAATTTGATTTATATTTTATGTAGGTATATATAAAAAATAGTAAAGTAAAGCATGGCACAGATTCTCAATTCAATTGTTTCGCTAATTACAAATTGTTCCCCGGCTTACAATAATTAAAGTTTGAACAAACAGAACCTTGTTCGATCGCGAAGAGAGAGAATAGAGAGAAAAATGTAATTTCAGCATAAAAATTGAATCGTGACATTATTTCGTTGTTGTTGATTTTTTTTGTTTGAAAACTTTCATCAATAAAATTGTCGTCGATCGTATAAGATGTTTGCGGCTGATAAAAATTATATAACAACGTCTAAATATTTATGTTAACGAGCGTGCTCGCTTATCGCGTTTTGAATATCGTTCGACATTTTTATCGATTCGCTAATTAACGGTGTCAGTTTCGGTTTATGATATGATTTGCGGATTTTTATCGGCTGTGATAGGTGTGTGCGGGGCGATATTCAAACACCTCAATTAAGATATCGCTGGCGGCCTGAAAAATGCAAAAAATCTAATAATATAGCAGCAGCTTCAGCCGGTAAAAGTTTTTCGCGAATTTTTAATGAAGAGAAAGACGAACGAGTGTCATAAAAATTCTAAATTGCATAATGTTTTCACTTGTGCC
>JARJDW010011365.1:0-13797 GCA_030264715.1 Adinopsis sp. GC000173
CAATTGTTGTTTTTGATATAAAATGTGAAAATACTAGGAATAGGTAATTAAATTGGGACATATGTTAATACAATGAAGTTGGCTACATATAGTGGCAAAATCAGCTGCTGGAGCTGGGTTTCCTTGGTTAGAAACACGGATTAAATGAGAAATGTTGAAAGAATACTTACAATCTCTTTTTTTAACCTACTACACGTTAATCTTGAAGACGTTTTAATTTTCTCATCAAAAAACAATGCAACTATTTGCTGTTTTTTAATGTAAAAGGTGAAAAATACTTGGCGCAAGTAATTAAATTATGATATGTGTTAATACAATGAAGTTGTATGAATGACAATGCAATACTAAACTAAATTAATAATGAAGTTGGTTACATACTGAGACAAAATCTGCTGCTGGTTTTTCTGGGTTAGAAATGTTGTTGACTGCTTGCAATCTTATTATTTAACTAACACTAGACGTTAATCTTGAAGATTTTTTAATATTCATCGAAAACAATGCGATTCCTCACTGCATTTTTCAATTTAATAGGTGAAAAATACTTGGCGTAGGTAATTAAATTGTGACATGTGCTAATACAATGAAGTTGTATGACAAAGCAATTCTAAACTAAACTAATATTGAAGTTGGCTACATGCAGAGTCCGCTACCGTTGTCGAGTTTTATTAAAAATTTGCTTTGGAATCTTGGAAGCGAGCGAACGAACAAGCGATTTCATTGTATGCCGTTCAACAATGCAACAAGTTCCAATATAATAAAGTGTCTGAAGAATAATGAACGATGACATTTTAACAATATCAATAATTAACCATAACCTAAATTCAACACACAACGCTTTAATAATGTTGACATTTATTGACATTCTCTAAGCTAAGCCATGATGCTAATAATTGAATTCGATTCATTTTTCTATTGCAGCAGGATCCGAATACAGCATTTCTGCGCGCGGCACGCGCCGGCCAATTGGATAAGATACAGGAGTACTTGGATAGCGGAACGATACGTGACATCAATACATCAAATTCGGTAATTATATTTTTTTTATGTTTTCGCAGCATTTGAGACGTAGAGGTTACTAATGATGGTTTACGAACTCATCCTAAAGTTCTAACAATTTAAATTTTGGAACAGTGGCAATCTTCTGCGAATTCCGATGAATTTAGTAACGTTTCAGCTGTAAATCACTGATCATAGAAGACTTTACTTAACACGTAATGAATTCGGATGAGTTTATAAATGACAAAGTCACTAAAATGTTTATTAGGTTAATCGGATCATGACAGTTGTTTTAGAGGGCTAAGGAGAAGTAGGCTCGCTGACGTCATGCATAAATGTATACACAGCCTTCTTTTTCATGTCATGATCCGACTAACTTGATAGACACTTTAGTAACGTTGGTAAATGTCATTAGTTACGCCAACTATATATTAAATTCTGCGTAAATATACGGTTTTACATCTATGTGATTTTTAAATCAATATTATTTCTTAATTTACATCAAATAATTTTTATTTTGATTATTTTAGAATGGCCTAAATGCATTACATCTCGCCGCTAAGGATGGTTATCTTGAGGTGGTCAAGGAGCTGCTGAAACGCGGCGCGATCGTCGATGCGGCGACGAAGAAGGGAAATACGGCTTTGCATATCGCCTCGCTTGGTAGGTATTTAGCCACCGGTGGTTTAATTTTTTGTTTCTCTATTTTCGTATACGTATTTTGTGTGTATGTGCGAGCGCTTTGTTTGTGATAATCAGAGCGTAAAATCCACCAAATTCAATTGTTCTTGATGCTGCTTTTCTGCGCTCGATAGCACAACAAAAAAAATACGACAACGAAGGTATTTATACATCGAACAAGTGTATTAATGCGATTTTTTTTACTTTACAGCCGGTCAGGAGGATGTTGTTCGATTGCTCATTCAGCACGAGGCGTCGATTAACGTGCAATCGCAGAATGGATTCACACCGTTGTATATGGCCGCGCAGGAGAATCACGACGGCGTTGTTAAATATTTGTTATCGAAGGGCGGCAATCAGTCGTTGGCCACAGAGGTAAGCAATTCAAATATCCCGCCAAAATCGAGCACCTTTTTTAGTGCATTTATGCAACTTTGGTTGCATGTAAGAGATGAACATTCCGAAAAGTTTCAAAAAGTACGGATAATATATAAAAAAGGACGAAAATATACAAAAAAACTGAAATATGAAGGGGGAAGGGTTTGAAAGTTTGAAACTTTTAGTGGTTGGAAGCAATTAGTGCAGAGTTCTCTAAAATCTTTATTACGTACTACTGCAGCGAATAAGAATTTAATTAACTAACATTTTGTATGTTTAGGATGGATTTACACCACTGGCGGTCGCTATGCAACAGGGCCACGATAAAGTCGTCGCCGTGCTGCTGGAGAACGATACGCGCGGCAAGGTGCGACTGCCCGCCTTGCATATTGCAGCGAAGAAGGACGATTGCAAAGCGGCTGCACTCCTACTACAGGTATATTTTATACATGTTAACTAATCCACAAATTTTCACTTACATCTTAATTTTACATTTAATTTATGTATTTCTACCCTTTCGGATGTAGACCAAATATTTTTGTATCCGTGCTTTCACGAACATTTTCTAAAGCTTCCAATCCTTTGCCCTGACCATCTCACTGATTCTTGTTTTCTAATGTATCGCTTTTCCATTATTCTGCTGGTTGTATCGTCCCACGTCTTCTCTCGTATTCCTCTTCATATTTTTCGTTTCATTTTTGTTTTGTACAGTACTTTTCCGCTTGCTGATTGAATATGTCACACTGTTCTAATTATCGTTCTTCTATGTATGTAGGAAAATGATAATTTTAAGTAATCAAGACCGTTTTATTTCATTGTATGTTGAATTAACTAATAAAATATTAATTATATTCGTCGTACTTGCCATCTTTCGATGACAGTAACTCTCTTCGCCATGTTGTTTATTTGTCTCCATAGCAACCGCACACAGCTTACTTGATCATCTTGCTTAATCAGCTGTCTTGATATTTCCAATTCTTCCACACTTTCAGTATTCAACCCTTCACTTATTTTTTTTTACTTTTATCTCAAATTTTAACTAATTAACGATAATCAATGTTTTTGTAGAATGAACGCAATCCGGACTTGACGTCGAAGAGCGGTTTCACACCACTCCATATCGCCGCCCATTACGGCAACGATAAGGTCGCATCGCTCCTATACGAGAAAGGCGCCGATGTAAACTATGCGGCGAAGCACAATATTACACCGTTGCATGTCGCGAGTAAATGGGGCAAGATTAATATGGTGTCGCTGCTGGTCGCCAAAGGTGCCGACATACAGGCGAAGACGCGTGACGGCCTGACGCCGCTCCATTGTGCGGCACGTAGCGGACACGATCAAGTTGTTGATATGCTGCTGGAGAATGGGGCGCCGATGCACGCAAAAACAAAGGTAAATAACACACATGCCTATCGATTCATATTATAAATAAATTGCCATTCAAATTGTAACTAATTTTAATATCATTGATTTGAATGAAGTGAAGTTGCGTTCACAATGTATATGCTGAATGATGAATAACTAACTAAGTTAGCAGTGATAACAATGTGTTGTCATGGAAACAATACAGCTGTCAAAATTTATCTAACTAAGATAATGCTACTTATATTATATAATAGAGAGATATAAAACTGCAACTGGTAACTTTCACAAAATTTAATTGAATTAAAAGTTGTAATATTCGAGAGTAATGTAAGGAAAAATTTATTTCTAGTACAAATTAGTAACGTACATGTAGATTATTTTTCAATATAGTCCACTTGCCTTTCAATGCGTTTGGTCCATCGTTGCAAAAGCTTCCTGAAGTGCTCACATAAGAAACTTTTTTATTGAATCGTGAGTTCATCTGAGCTAAATCTACTCAAATTTGTGATTATGTCCGACTCTCTGTATAGTCCTGGCCTTACCCCATTGGATTTCCACCTATTTAGTGCTCCCAAAAAGGTATTAGATTTACCTCGCCTGAAACAGTGCATTTCGTGTTCACAGTTCAACCAAAAACTTGCTCTTATCAAGGCTTCTCGAAGCTTGTGCAATGATGGACCAAGTGCATTGAAAAGCAAGGGGGCTGTATCAAAAATATTGTACCTGCATGTAAATATATTGATTAATTTCGACCACCTTAGGTTTACACATGGTCGAAATGCATCAACATATTATATTGTAACTAATTATCCATATAAATTGGTTGTGAAACCTGCAAGTTATGATTTTATATTACTCATTTTTTACCTAGAGATTGTAACCTTTATATATAATATACAATTGTTTTAGAATGGCTTGGCGCCGTTACATATGGCCGCACAAGGCGAACACGTCGACGCCGCCCGCAGTCTACTATTCCACGGCGCGCCGGTGGACGAAGTCACCGTCGACTACCTAACGGCGCTCCACGTCGCTGCCCATTGTGGACATATACGCGTGGCAAAGTTGCTGCTCGATCGCGGCGCCGATCCGAACGCGCGTGCCCTCAACGGCTTTACGCCGTTGCACATCGCCTGCAAGAAGAATCGCATCAAAATGGTCGAGCTGCTGCTCAAGCACCAAGCGAACATCGGCGCCACCACCGAGAGCGGATTGACGCCGTTGCACGTGGCGAGCTTTATGGGCTGTATGAATATCGTCATCTATCTGCTGCAACACGATGCCAGCCCGGATATTCCGACGGTGCGCGGCGAGACACCGTTGCATTTAGCTGCCCGAGCTAACCAGGTAAATATTTACCTAAAATACTGATGTTAAAATAATTAATTTGTTTAATTTCTTTGCAGACTGATATTATTAGGATTTTGTTGAGGAATGGTGCTGCGGTTGATGCGCGTGCCAGGGAGGAACAGACCCCGTTGCACGTCGCATCCCGATTGGGTAATGTTGATATTGTTATGCTGCTGTTGCAACATGGTGCTCAACCACATGCCACCACTAAGGATTTATACACTCCGCTACATATTGCCGCAAAGGAAGGGCAAGAGGAAGTAAGCATAAACATTGTTGCTATTGTATAGTTTAGATTAGCATTTATATAGTATTGTTTATCACCTATCGCTAACTTTGTTGTTTGGAAGTTTAGTTGTTGTATTACTTGCTTAGGTTACATTGTGCTAATGGTATTATATCGTTTTGTAGGTGGCTAGTGTACTATTAGACCACGGTGCCGATTTGACGGCGACGACGAAGAAAGGCTTCACGCCGCTGCATCTAGCCGCCAAGTATGGACATTTGAAGGTGGCGCGTTTGCTGTTGCAACGCGATGCGCCGGCGGACGCACAAGGCAAGAACGGTGTTACTCCGTTGCACGTTGCCGCTCACTACGACCATCAACCTGTTGCACTGCTGTTGCTGGACAAGGGCGCATCGCCGCATGCAATCGCCAAGAATGGTCATACGCCATTACACATTGCCGCGAAAAAGAATCAGGTATGTAGTATGTGATATGATTGCTTGATTGATTAATTTAACGCGTGTTAGATTAGGTATTTATGGTAATAATGTAATAATGCTTTTTTTGGAATTTAGATGGACATTGCGACAACGCTGCTGGAATATGGAGCGCAAGCCGATGCTGAATCAAAGGCGGGCTTCACTCCGTTGCATCTCAGCTCGCAAGAAGGCCATTCCGATATGTCTTCCCTATTATTAGAACATCAAGCTAATCCAAATAGTTCTTCCAAGGTAGTAAGATATTTCATTATAATATTAATTCATTTAATTAATTTACTTAATTTTTAGAATGGATTAACTCCGCTACATCTATGCGCGCAAGAAGATCGCGTACCTGTCGGGCAGCTGCTGTTGCGCGCCGGTGCGGCGAAGGAGGCGCGCACGAAACAAGGCTACACGCCGTTGCACATCGCCTGCCACCATGGACACGTCAATATGGTGCGTTCCTTGATCGAACAGGGCGCCGAAGTGAATCCGACCACCACTGCCGGCTATACGCCGTTGCATCAAGCCGCACAGCAGGGCCACGTGCTCGTCATCAGCTTGCTTTTGAAAAACAAAGCGGACCCGAATGCTGTTACAAACGTACGATGCCGCGCTTATTATTATTACATGTATATTAATTGTTTATTTTGTAGAATGGACATACAGCGCTTGGTATTGCTAATAAGCTGGGATATATTAGCGTCGTCGAAGAGCTGAAAGTCGTTACCGAAGTTGAGATCACCACCACGACCACCATCAACATCGAGGAGAAGTACAAGGTGGTTGCGCCCGAAGCGATGCAAGAGACATTCATGTCGGATTCCGAGGACGAAGGAGGTAAAGCGATTTTGGCTAGAATTTTTCTCATATTTTAATCTGGTTTCTTATTAACTAATAATTAATAATAATATTGAAAGGGTGCTGCTTTAAAGTAGTATTTATATTTTATTTATTTGATTAAATACTAATAATAATACCAATCAAAATGGGCAGTTCTTGTTATTTGGGTGGGATTATTGTCGTTGTTGTTGTTGTTGTTTCATTGTGTTGTATTGTTTTTATTTTGCTATTTTGACGGGTGGTGGTGAATTGTTGCATGCAGGCGGTGCGGATGAGCCAGCTGTGGCTTATGGGAGACCTACGCATGCTCAGCACGTATATCTACCTTACTACCAAGGGAATATGCACTATACACGTAAGTTAGTTCATCTTGAAAACAACATAGTAGTGTGTAGTAATAATCAAAATAATCATATAATAATAATAAAAAATATTTATCAGCTTTATCTAGATAATGCTTTTAGTATATCGATTTTGTTATCATGTTGCGCATTCGATGCGCCGCTGCTGCTTATCTTACCGTCAATTCCAACCACACCTTTTTAATTGAGATATTATTGTATAGGTGATGATCTGATTGCCGATCAGCAACACTACAAATACATGACGAACGATGACATGAAGTCGTTGGGCGACGATTCGATGCGCCTGGATGTAACCAACGATGAGAAGAACGATTACAGAAATTCGTCAGGTGAGAGAGAATAATACATTGTGAATTATACAATATACTAATTGCAATATTATTATTTTATAGCTCCATCGCACAATAGTGATTACATAATCGCTCCAACACATCTCAAAGATATGTACTCGCCGAACATGACGAACTATTCAGCGCCCGATAATGTTGATATTAACCGGCAGCCGATAACCGTTGGGTGAGTTATATTTTGCAAATTTAAATGATGAAATAATGATGATGTGCAACATTAACATTTGGACAAATGAGCGTGATGATGAGGAATATATCTCTATACCTTTTTTTATTTATATTTCCACTTTGTCAACTGATTAATGGAACAAAGAGAGGGCGGCTTGTGTGAAATTTATTTTATTTTCAATTTATTATTTTATTTGTGTTATTTTTACTCTATATATATCTAGATGAAGCTTATTTTTGCCAAAACGTCTTTAAGAAGTGTAACATACACAACGCACTCGAAATGAATTCAATGTAGCAATATAATACAAAAACGTTTATTATAAAGTTTGAGCACGTTGTTGTTGACATTCGGATGTGTGCAACTTTAAATTAAAATTTAAAAAAATGTCAGAACTTTATACAATTTTATATTTTTAAAATCGTGGCTAAAAATAATCAAAACTATTATATTTCTATTAATTTGTACAACCAATTCTAAATTTAGTAACACTGTTGCTGCGTTTATTGCATTTTAATTGTTTGTTATTATTACAATAACGGGAGAAAACGTGGACGCTATCAGTGCGACCAGTAAGAGTTATAACAACAACAACAGCGGCAACAACGTTGTAAATGCAACAAACGATTTATTGCAATTTATTTATGTAAACAAAGATGCCGATTGTACTCGTCGTGTGCGTTTTGTATTTTTACTCCGATTTGCATTTTAAAATAGCGCTGCTAGCTGCTGCTGCTGCTCACTAAAGAGAGATTGTTTTTGTTGTTTTTTTGTTGTTTAATTTTATTATTTTAATAATTTCTATTGTTTTCCTTAATATTTTTTATACATTTATATTTTATTTTTTTGTTATTATTGAATATTATCCGGCTGTGTAGTGTAGTTTTGTTGCTTATGCAGTAACGTGTGGTCTGCGCTAGAGTGGTCGCTGTGCCGCCTGGGTGTCTACAAGCCTGGCATGGGCCTTTGCCGAGAAAGGTACCCTTAAAACAATCAATACGCATTATTATTTTTTTCTACTACTACTTACTACTAGTACTTTATTTAGTTTTGGTTTTGTTTTTTGTTGTTCTTTAACTAAACACACCAAACCGAGCACTTTGTACTTGTACGATTTTTGCACAACTAAGTACTAACGAATGTCCTCAAATCCTTGGAGCAATGAGTTGTATATATGAATACTAACATAACATATAACATATATAGTTTCTTAATTTTATTATTTATTTTTATCTTATTTGTTTTTTTTGGGATTTTATAACCGCCCACAGTATTCCAAGTTGGAGGAAGTAAGTTTCATGTAAAAATAAGTAATGTATAAATTTAATTTTTATTTTGGTATGAACGCTTTTGGTTATTATTTTCTATTTTTTGTTGCTGGTATTTTCTGATTGGTTTGCTTCCCATATTCTTCTTACTTTTTTTATATTCTATTACTACTAAAAAAAAGGAAGTTCACACACAAAACCGCACACCATCTTTATTTATTGTATTGTATATTTTTAATGTGGTTGCTAATGACAAACAAACCAAAAAATAAAAATGCACCAAATATTAAATAATAATAGTAATAAAAACAATCATCTATTATTAATGAACTCAGTAGCACTTATTACTACTACTACCACACATATAATAATAATCAATCAATAAAAAAATATTGTTATCGCTTTGTGACTAAGTCATACACAATATTTTTTCTCTCTATCGTTTGTTATATATTAATTAATACAAGTTTTTAGTTTGATCACACTTGTGTTGTGTTTATTAGTATATATACACCACGTTTCTTTTTATTTTTTTGTTTTGCGATCATATATATTTTTTTTCTACTCGTTGATGATGTATTGTGCGTTTTTCATAATCATGCGTTGGTTTAGCTTTCTGGTGTCGTTTCTGGTGGATGCGCGCGGTGGAGCGATGCGCGGCTGTCGACATTCGGGCGTACGCGTAATCGTACCGCCGCGATGCGCCAGCAGCCCGACGCGGATCACCTGTCGCTACGTGCGACCGAAGCGGATGCCGCATCCGCCGCCGCTGATGGAGGGTGAGGCGCTCGCCAGCCGCGTCTTGGAGCTGGGACCAGTCGCCGCGAAATTCTTGGGGTGAGTTTAATGAACATACTTGATGATAAGTCTAAGACTATCGCTTTTATTATTCTCGATACGGGCAATAGTTCACATTTTAATCGCAGTAATGTATTTATATCAATGCAATGCAATGTCGGTATTAATAATATTTAATATTTTTCAGGCCGGTTATTATTGAAGTGCCACATTTTGCGTCGTTGCGCGGCAAGCAAAGAGAAATCATAGTATTACGTTCCGATAATGGCGAAACGTGGAAGGAACACACGCTGGAGGCGAACGAGGAGGCAATACAGGATGTGCTGCAGCAGAGCTTTGAGGGAGAAGGTATTAATTTAATTATTTTATGTACTGAGTCTTTGATATCGCGATATTTCATTGATTCTGTGTCATTGTAGATTACATCTCTGAACAAGGAATTCCCGATTTCGTATTAAAATAAAATCAAGATATGTTGTAATTTTCTTAATCGAGTTATCAACATGTTTCTTGTTCTGAAAACAAAATTTATTTAAATAAAACATATTTAATTCGGAGTAGTTTAAATCAAAACACGATCTTAAACGAAGATATCCAATTAATTCGATTTATTGACATTTTTGATATCACATGTAGTTTGAACTACTTTTCTTTAGAATTTCTTTTAAAAAAATGAGCAATAAATATGAATTTTCCTCAATATTTTTAGGAAACGGCTATAGTGAAACGTTTTTATAGTGTGAAAGATCTACATTATAATTTGCTAGATGTTCGTGAACACAAAAATAGTTGATTAACTGATTGAATATTTTATAACCTAAAAATTGTTTTGTTTAAATTCAACTGACAGAGAAATTGATTTTAACGCTTTTTCAGAGCTTAAATACAAACACTATATATACTATTTTTGGTGCAGTAAAAATATATGTGATTAATGTTAACTAATTTTTTTAGAGCTCAGCAAGATAGATGATTTGCACACGAATCGAATCACGCGCATTCTCACCAACGATTTTCCGCACTACTTTGCGGTGGTGTCGCGCATACGACAGGAGGTGCACGCAATCGGCCCGGACGGCGGCACCGTGTCCAGCTCGGCGGTACCGCTCGTGCAGGCCGTCTTCCCGCCGAACGCTCTCACGAAGAAGATACGCGTCGGTTTACAAGTGAGCATTAATTCAACCTAAAAACAAAATTAGATTTGTATATAACTAATATTTAAACAGGCACAAAGTATGGAATCAGATATGGTGTCGAAGCTGCTAGGCCATGGCGTTGCCGTATCGCCGATCGTAACAGTCGAGCCGCGTCGCCGCAAGTTCCACAAAGCGATCACGCTCAGTCTTCCTGCTCCGAGGGCCCACTCGCAAGGCATGATAAATCAATATTCCGGCTCGGCGCCGACTCTCCGCCTTCTATGCTCGATAACAGGTACGACGCTTAGCGTTTCAAATTCGGCGTGTTGTTACTCTGACCCTTACAATGAAATAGATATTATCATTTATTTTATATATAAATGAATAATCGTTATTGCTAGGTGTGTTAGGTTAGTCTTTAGGTGGTAAAAACAAATGCACCGATTGCAGTTTCCTAGCACTCAATTTTTTTCTAAATAAATGTTGTTGGCTCTTGGTAGTCATTATATTTTCATTTTTGCCCGGTTTTTGTTTCAATATTTTTATACGTAAATGACTCAGTGGTTTCAATAAGTAATTTGTAGATAATGTTTGCACGTAAATATATATAAATGAATATTTAGCTTAGTTTAATTTTGTATTTTTGTGTGTATTTAGCTAAAGATATGTTGTAGCGCAAATATGTATAGTGAAGGATGTATTAGTACTATCACAATATGCAAAAATCCAAATTTTTACTATTGTTCTTGGAATAACAATATTGATTTTTCGGCATTAAAAAAAAAATAATATATAATAGATACAATGGTAAAAATATAAAGTAGTCGTGAAATTTGAGGCGTTTAGGTGTTCATACATTGGCAGAATGCATTCAGACTGAGGCGACATACGATAAGTGACATATGTGAAATATGATGGAAACACATTTTTTTACACACTTCAATTACCAATATTGAGCTCAAATGAGCAAGATGTCACAGTGGTGGCATATTGCTTCAGACATAGGATAAGAGGACACTGAAAACACTGTCACTGTCATATTTACAATTTTTAACGTTAGTGCGGTAATAAGCTTTATCTCACTCTGCTTTGTCGTATGTCACTTATCATATGTCGCCTCAATATAAACTTAGCCCAAGGCAAATTATTAATCGGATGTATAAATATTATGTGATTGCCGACCTATTATGGGATCAGATAATAATATCTTAATTTATCATATGTATGCAGTAAGCAATAATCGGTCTGACAATGTATGATCGCACTTTGTGATAATGGTCAAAATTTGGGTGTAACTAGCCAATAGGGCAAATAAAATATCCACTATAGGGAAAACCACATCCATCGCTATATCCTTAGCTGTTGTAGAGAATAATCATAGTAATTTGCATACACACAAAAATTCAATATTATTATGTTATTTATTACTTGCTCTTTTCTTTAATTTTTGATTATCGATGTTGTATGTACTTGGTGCAAACTGTTATGTTGGTATACATGCTTCGTAGGAACTAAATCAGGTAAATTTAGTTCCAAAACTACGTATTTCCTTCTTATTACTATTTACTTATTATCTGTTTATTATTTATCTTATTATTTTAATCATTGTCTTATTACAGTTTGTTTTTATCATTTTTATATTACTATTATTCTTTATTGAAGAAGATTTTTTTGTTTCTCTCTATCTCTTGTATATGTTCTATTATCTCAATGTTATTTCGTTATAAATATTTGAGTAAAAAAATACGCGATGAAGTTTGGCGATTGTACTGTGCTGATAAACTTATTAACGGAAATTTAAACTCAAAGTTAGTTACGCTCACCAAACTTTAATCGACATATTATTATGTTCGTTGTAAGTTTTTAGTTAATTTTATTTGGTAGTGGATTATGTGTAGTATTTGTATTATTCTAAGCGTGATTGCTCCTTAATCGCAGTATGCTATAATTTTGTACAACATGTACAGGTGGACAAAACAAGGCGGTGTGGGAGGATGTGACCGGTTCAACGCCGCTATCCTTTGTCAAGGATTGCGTTTCGTTTACCACCACCGTTTCGGCGCGTTTCTGGTTGATGGACTGTCGAAGCGTATCGGAATCAGCACGAATGGCTACCGAATTGTACACACAGGTTGGTCAATTACAATTTAATCCCGTTATTATATCATGCTAATTATGTTAATCTAATTTTCAGGCAGCGCATGTTCCTTTTATGGCCAAATTCGTAGTGTTTGCAAAGCGTATTAGCGCGTTGGAGGCGCGCGTACGCGTCTTTTGTATGACCGACGACAAGGAAGATAAAACGCTCGAACATCAGGAGCATTTCAGAGAGATTGCAAAGAGTCGAGACATTGAGGTATGCAATTTATTATCATATTATGATTTACGAAATCTACCCCTTACAACGCGGTGTTCAGATGATTTTTTGGTGCATAGATTTCCAAATACGCTGCTGCGGTAGATGATGTAACATAACCAAAAATTTGAATTATTACATCCAAATTGTTAGTAGCTAGTGACGATGGGGAAGAAATTGGATAAATTAATTTTGATTTTAAGGTTATGTTTACATTATATCGCGTTTTTACGGATGATTTGAGTCAATACATAAATCACAAGCCTAGTTGATGCACCAGTTGCAATACTCTGCTACATTTTCGAACGCTTACGGTGGAAAACGTACTTACAGGTTAATTTTCGTAAACGAATTTTATACAATAACATTGTGCTAGTTGCAAAATCTAACAAAGAAGGCATCTAGCGGATAAGCGGGTTCAAGTACGCTGAATTCAATGGTGCAAATCGTTTTTATAAGTTAGATAGGGTTTTTGAGACATATATGTATTAGAGGTGCATCTTATTCGTAGTGACGTAGTGTATAAGCGTTTACGCCTATTGTACGTATACGAAAATCCGTAAAACACAATAAAAATACATATGCTGCTACAGATAGGCATTAGAGGTGCATCTTATTGATGATGACGTTTTACTTTATGAGCATTCATGCCTATTGTGCGTTTCCAACTTTAGAGTCATTAAAGAAATCTAAACAAAGTTGTTTTTTGCAAAAAAACTAGGCAAAATCTACTAAATGTATTGAACAATTATAGTTATTATATCAGTATTTTATCTTTTTCTATCAATTAATATCCATTAAATGATTAAAAGTAATAAAAATTAAGTTTTTTTTTGTTGAAAACTCGATCATTTAAAAACGGTTTACGTTATTGAACTCAACGCATCCGAATTACACCTATCTACTAAAAAATATTTAATTTGACTACAGTGTAATCATTTGAATATGTCTGATCGTAAATAATTTTATAGGTGCTGGAAGATAAGGATGTTTATATGGAGTTTGCCGGCAATCTGTTGCCGGTGCTGCAA
>JARJDW010011367.1:0-24226 GCA_030264715.1 Adinopsis sp. GC000173
CCGTGAAATTTCTGTACTTTAAACAATGTGCCGCGATAGTAAAAAGATTGAGAAACACTGTTGTATGGTATAGTAGGCAACCATGCATACATTAATGAATACTTTTATTTTCTATTCAATTGTATTACCATTTTTGATCTTTATCGTCAAATTAAATTTATATTTATTTTAATGCTAATTTTATTCAGGACCGCAGCGCTTAAAATAACAAAATTGGCTTCCTACGTATTTACGTCAATTTTCATATTGTTATTAAAAACATTATTAAATGTTTATGTATATATGTGGCAATCGCATATATATATATCAAATTACCATACATTTAGCAATAATTAATTTCGCTGGCAGCGACGCTACATTTATGTTATTTATTTTACTTGGCGATGGGCAACTATGTATACATTACTCCTTACATCTCATACTGTAAACAAACAATGCGAGTGAATGTAATTGTTTACAAAACACCATCGACTTATTATCAAATAGCAATAATTTGTTATGTAGGTAACCATATACATACGCCCCCGCTTACTTTTCACTCTGTATACACCCACGCATATCAGCGTAGATTTCACTTCTCACGAAAATCATCGTCACAACCTCGCCGCCGCCACGTAATCCAAAGCGGAATCTAATTGTTTGTTCGTTGTAATGTCATTAAACTCCTCTCGCTTACCGCTCCCGAACGTGACGGATTATTAATATTAATTAAATCAATCTCCGAAACGGTGGGGGTGGAGGGACGAAGACGCAAAGCAGCAGCAGTCCTGATAAGGATTTTGTACGAATCGGCAGAATCGCCATCAAAGCGGCATAAATCGTCCAAAGGAGAGATAAAATCCGACACGCGCGACGGAGGGAAAGAGCGAACTTCTTCTACTTCCCTTCGCCCCGCCTTACCTTCGCAACGATTTTATTCAATCGTCAACATGTTTTCGCAACATTATTTCATTAATTATGCACAACGATGTACTTAAATAGTGATCTCCACCGGGAAAACGTACATGTATTGGGCCGGAATTTTGCATACGCATACAAAATTAATCTATTTACTTAATTTTCCTTCTCTATTTCAGTCAATATACAATTTGATTAAATGATAGATAATTTGGTATAGATTCCATGTTTAAAACAAAACATGTAAAAAAATTTTCATTGCATTTCTCGACAAATTTCGTAATTCTGAATCGATTTAGCATGGGTTCCGTATTTGCATCAAAAAATGTTTTTGGGTCCCATATTTAAAACAAAATATGTAGAAATTTTTTTAAATTGCATGTCTCGACAAATTTCGTTATTCTGTATCGATTTAGAATGGGTTCCATATTTGCATCAAAAAATGTTTTTGAGTTCCATATTTAAAATAAAATATGTAAATTTTTTTTATTGCATTTCTCGACGAATTTCGTTATTCTGAATCGATTTAGCATGAGTTCCATATTTACACCAAAAAGAACCTGGGTTCCATATTTACACCAAAAAATGCCACAAATATTATTATTGCATTTCTCGATGAATCTCGCAATTTTGCGTCCATTTAGCCTGGTTTCCATATTCACACCAAAAAATGTTTTCTTTGCCTCGTACAGCGATACTTACATACAAAATTATTATTTAAATTCAAATTAATAATTGTTTAAATGCAATAATGTGATAGCGATGACAAATAAATCACAACGCCGCTCTGTGACACCTTCCGTATTGTGTGTGTAAACAACTTTATGATATATGGTGAAGGTGCCGGGCATAGAATGACTCCCATTTAAAGTTGAACATGGGCGCACTTCGCAATCAGTTTCGGAAAGAACGCATTGCGTTGCGATATCGACGATGACAAAAGCAAAAGCTTAACGCAGCAAACAAACGACGAGAAAAAATATTGAAAAAAAGGAAATTGCCTTATTCAATAAGAATGAAATAAATAATTGAGTTGATGTATTAAATTGAAAAAGTTTCTTTTTTTTTGTCTTGATGCTTGTTTGATAAATCGATTTTAAATTTAATTATGCTAAAGCAAGAAAAAAAATTCATACGAAATGGATAAGAATTAATAATATTTTTCAATTTTTTTTGGAAAGAGAACAAACAAAACATTTTTAAGATGAACAAAAGTTAATTTAAGAAGTAATATAGCGTATTCATATTTTTAGGTCAAATGATACCCTCTCGAATTCGCAGATTTTGTTAAAAACATAAGCAAAAAATATTCAAGATAAATTAAAACAAATTTTAGAAAGAATACAGCGCATTTTCATTATTTCAGCCAATTGAGGCCAAAATAAGATTTGCAATACACATAATTGTGTCAAATGCGTTAAAAACAAATTAATAAAAATAATATGGAAATAATAATAAAAAATTAATAAAAAAGTAGACTTACATTATTCGGCCAAGTGAGACGCAATACTGAATGATCTGTAAGCAATAAACACATAACGTTATAGATGAAATCAATGCATTTTTTTGCCAAATGACACTCGCTCTTACACACAGAGTAAATATAAAATGGAGCAATACGATAATATTCCTAATTTTTCGATCAAATGGAAGTCATTCTTATATTCAAGCTGAAGATAGTGGAGACAGACGTTTCGTATCATTGCGACAATAAACTACATCGATATAATCGAGGCTATATTTGCGATAAATATGTCGCCGCGCAAAACGATTTACGCTTTACAATTCAATCTCGCACAATGGGGACGAGAGGAGTGATGACGACGACAACGTCTTGGTGCATCTATCTATCATTCACACAATCGCAGCAACAACAAGTGTATTGCCATAGGTATGGATTTTATTATATAGGCAACACAACGTACACAAAAAAATTTACGGAAAATAACGTATTTCAGCTAACTCATTTTGCTCTATATAGGCAGCCAAAGCTACACACCAAATCTAATTCTTAGCTGCCGATTAAAAATAGAACGCGATGTTTGCGTGAAAGATTGTTTTTCGGCCGATTGGGACCCGGCCAAATACAACACTACCAGCAATCCAGAAAATAACGCGTAAATATTTGAAATCGCACGGCCAAATCAATGATTCAGATCGCAATCGGATCGCAACAACAACAAGCTGCTCGTAAAATTCGCCGACGAAAACAATGTACGAGTGGATATGAAAAGTACAAAGTGCATCTTGTTGTTGTTGTTGTATCGCAATCGGATCGCGCGGCTTCAAGAATAATAATGGAACTGGCGCAAAACTCCCCCACGAAGAAGAATAAATAACAAAAGAAAATATGAAAAGTACAAACTGCGTGATGCGCTTGTTGTTGTTGTTGCTGTGGTAATTCTACGAAGCCCAACATCTCTCGCTCTCCTCTATGCCGTGTTATCATCGTATATACACCAATCCCGCGGTAAATGTATATCAATAGGTAATAAATGTTAATCTGGTTGTCTACGATGCAATAATTATCAAATGTAACAAATTTGATCAAAAGTTATTAATAACATCAAAAATAATTAAAGTTTATCACTATTTACTATCAATTTTAATAATCAGGTTGCCTACGATGCAGTAATTAATAAAATTTAAATAAATGTATATGAAAATTTATTAATATTTACTATCAATTTTGGTGATTAATTAAAAATTTGTATTAATATTAGTATATGTAGCTGCCTGCACTAATAAATTAATTGAATGTTCCCATAAAATTTATATGTAGCTTCAATATTGATAAAAACAAATAAAATACACAAAATATATTAAATTTAAACCAACATGTCGCTCAATTAATTAAAAAATCCTCTACATTAATAATATTTGTGAATACAGTTGCCTATACTACTTCAATTATCTTATTTGTGCATAAAATTTAACTTACAAACTTTAATATTTTGATTAAAGTCAATAAAAACAATACATATTATATTTATAATTAAAATTATCTCAAAAATTCATAAAATTTATTGATATTTGTGAATGTATGGTTGCCTATATATACATATAAGACTTTAATAATCTTATTTGTGCATAAAATCGAGATGTACATCAATATATCCATATATATATACAGCAAAAAACAATAACAGAAAAACAATAAAAACAACAACAAAAACAATTGAAATTTATCATCACGTTTTATAGGTTAGGTTTTAGTATGATGCCGCCACCGCAACATCGATGGCTGCCTGCCTGCCAGCCTGCTACTCGCGTTGCCTACGCCTATCGCAAACAATAAATTAAAAATGCGTTGCTAGAAATTTATTATTGAATAAACCATAAAACCAAAATTTATTGTTATCATTTAGCGGTATAGCGTTTTTCGTGCAAACTTGGTTGTCTATCATAAAATATTTACAATGGATGCCACAAAAATGATATTATTAAGTTTATAAAATGGGCATGAAAAAAGCAAATCAAGTTAAAATAAACTAAAAAATTTGGGAAATTAATTTTCACTATGTATAAATGTAAGTATGGTTGCCTATAATAAGACAAAAATCAAGTCGAGTTTAGTCTAGAAAATATATAAATGTAACTAGAGTTGCCTATGATTATTTATGCAATAACATGTTTGGTTGCCTATAATATGGCATTCACATAATAAACACATCCACTTAACGTAAATATAGTGAAACAACGTTAAAAACATTATTTCGTGATGATAAATGTATATATGGTTGCCTATCATTAACTATACACTAACAATTCGAAGAGAGCGTTAAAAATCTGCATCATTGCCGGTACGATGAACATCCGTCGACATCATCGTCGGCCGTAGTAAAAACAATAAAAATTCCATCGTCGGATTATCGCATTACGCGCGCACTCGCCGCTAGCTTAATTATTTATCGGGCGGAATGAGATGTGAGGTATATATGGTTGCCGATGCTCTATATATATTTATTGCAATCGTTCGAGCGTATCCAAGCGCATTGACGATGAAATATTCATGCCGATTGTTCGTTCGCTCGTTCGTTTGACGGACCTACAGCCGCGCGATGTTTCCACATCACCGATGAGTACGCCACGCCACTATACGTAGTTGTTGAGAAACCGTCCAATTAATAATTTATGATCGACATGTTGAATGATAATGACGCTTTTTTGCGGGTCAATCAAATGTGACTTGAGAATACTAAATGGTGATGAATTATATCAAGGATCAAAGTAAATTGGAAGTAGCTTTTCTTTTTAGGACAAATGAGATCTGTGTTTTTCTGGACTAGTTTTAAAATGCATTTTTGAGGTTTTCGGTCAAATGAGACTTATGGTTTACTAGCTAATGACTGCACAAAACATATATGTATGCTATAGTAAAGCATAATTTATCGATAATACTGAGAAATTTTAAATATAAACTAAATTCTAATTTTTTATAATAGTTCAAATGAAACTTGTAATTTTTATGCTAAGAATCGCGTTGAAATCGATATTTGTAATAATTTATGATTGAATTGTAATATTTGTAATAATTTTCAATAAATATAGAAAGTATTTTTTATATTTCTGACAAATGACACTCGCCCTTTTTAGGCAAAATGAGAATATTCTACAATAATTTTCTAAATTAATGATTTCCAATCGCAACACCAATCACATTCCCAACGCGCTCACACCTTTCTTCACCACCACCCTCAACGGCAACACCACCACCCCGCTCTTTATCACCGGTGCAAAACGCGCGCTACTAGCAGCAACAACAAATGCTAATTAATTAATTTTAATAAAGTCGCTTATTAATTTTACACGCAAATTGGATGCTTAATATTTTGTTACCGTCGTCGCGCAACGACGCGCCGTTGCTGCTGGCTGGCTGTTGTTGCTGTTGTTGATAAATCGGCCAATTAAGACACCTCGCGGGGGAAGGGGGTACGGTGGTAAAAAATCGATTTTATTATACGAGGGACCAGAGAGTAATTGATATACACGGATGCAAATCATCATGTACATTTTGGCTAATTACACCACCACAAAAAATGGGATCCATTATAGAATTTACCACTTGTACTGTATACATGGTTGGCTATATGACATAAACAATAACAATTTGGAAAATTAGTCCGTTGAGTAATATATTTAATGACTTGAAGCATTTTTAATTAAATCTATATCGCTTCAATTGCATATATGGTTGCCTATGGCGCAATTAAATTGGCGACATGTAAATATGGTTGTCTATCGTCAAATGATGCAATTGAGCGAAAAGCGGTGAAATGATCGTAAATGAATACGAAAATTACGTTGCGCTAAGCGTATTTTCATGCAATATTTAACGATTTTGAGTATTTATAATTAAATTTATGTACGCAGGCTGAATTCAATCAGCCAAAAAAACAATAATTGCGCTTCATTAATTGCAAATTATAGCATTAATATGCATATAGTATCATCAGTTTCATGCCTCGATTTGACACCTCACTGTATGCATGGTTGCCTGTAAAACACAAATGTAAGATTTGTCAATCAATAATTAAGATAAGGAATAATCGTTAGCGTTGCTAAAACTAAAAATCGATAACAATTTATCAAATTGCGTCGTGTTGAGTGCATCTTCATGCAACAAATTTATCGAATTTAAAAACTTTTTAATGCAATTTTAAGTACATTATATGTTGAGTGTGTACTTGGTTGTCTATAGCAACCATACACAATTAATCTTTCTCTCCAGCAAGTATTAGCGTTTGCTAGACAAACAAATATCTATACACTCTCTGACGGAAAATGGTTGAAATTATAATGGTAATTAGTTTCGCTGTGTGGAATATTTACGGTATGTATATAATTTTAAGCGAGCTTAAAGAGCTTTTCAATAAATTAGTGAGTGAGGAAGAGCGGGCGAGCTTACACGGCCGCTAATTGACCGACGAAAACGCACTAATTGCTCCAATGTTTCCTCATCGACTCAGCCCCCCCCAAAAACGAAACTCAACACGCCGCCACCGCCACCGCCGCCGCCGCCGCCAATTAGTTATTAAAGCAAACAACGCCAGCACGCAACAACAAACTTTTCACATATCGCTCACACATCAATTGATGATTATGTATCCGTGACGAAAAGCAATCAATGCGTAAAGTCTTTGCATAGATTGTATAGGCAACACATCGCACATTAATTAATAATTAATTTATTAATTGGTTTCGTGAAACTTGTTCTTAAATACGCGATCAATTTTAATGAGTGGCATAAGAAGCATCTGCAGTATCTCTCAGTTGACAACAATTTACTATAACGAAGAATTTAGTTCCTTTAATTTTAGGTCAAATGAGACAAATGAGACTGCGTATGATCAAATACGCAGAATGCGGTTACAACTCACAGAGATAATAAAAATTATTCTGTTTTTAGGCCCAATGAGACTTTTCAACAGTGTGAGAGTGGTATAGGCAACACACCCTACATCATCCACCGATAATTAAACGATTACGACGGCGACAATGACAAAACTAAATATAGCAACAGAAAAAAAAACAAATGATCAAAATGAAAACGTGGCGCGTGTAATTGAATTGCTGCAAGGCGGTGAGGGTCTCGCTGGCGAAGACTGTGTGCGCGTGACGTTTCGACAATATCGGAATTGAGTTGCCGATCGGCGAGAACGCGCGCAAAAATAGAAGAAAATCTGCTGATGTGCACAGTAATAATCATAATAATTTTTTTTTTGATTGCGTTATTATTCGCGCGCAATGATTTGATAATCAGAAGCACTGTGTGAAACAATAAAGTGCGCCGACGAGATTGTGTAAGTGTGTGTTTAAGGGGGGTGAAAGCGGGTAGGGGACGATGAGATAATAATACAATTGCGATAAAATTAATTTTATTTAGCTGGAGGGATCGAATTTCTTTCAATGCGATATTATATTTTTCTTTTTTGTGTATTTGTGTCGCGCCAGATATCAATTTCACTCCCCCCAATACACGCACAATTTTTTCCATTGTTTTATCTATTCGTTGGATTAAGAAAATTTATCGATCTTGGATTTTTATCATCAGACGTGGTAAAATTGTTTTATAGTGTCTGAAAATCGTAGAAACCCCTTCGACCCCCACCCAATATATTTTTCCCTGCTTTTATGTTAAATAAAAAAAATCGTTGTTTAAATATAAAATAAAAATTTGGTAAATGTCGATATTTTTACATGTGACTGAAAATCGACTGAAAGCTTTGTTTGCGAGGCTGACGTCAACATTTAGAAAAGTTTTAAATGGAAAACATCATCATCGTCAAAAGCATAATTACTTACACGTAAAATTTTAGTTTGTATAATATTTACATTTCAGCGTTTCTCTGCTGAAAAACTAACCGCAACCTACACTACCCTACTACACTAAACAAAACTTTTACGCAACGTCTTTACAATGAACTAACTGAACACATTTAAATGAATACAAAGAGGTAAAAACATGTTTTTGCCAAGTAATTATCTTAATAAGCTACTAAGGGCTATGCAACTTTGTTTACACACTAACTCATATTATGCCTGAATAGAATACAAATTTGTTGTTGTTGGAATTTCATTCAAATTGCATGAAATTTCATTGTTTTTACATGAGCTAAAAGTGCTGAAAAAATGTGGAGAAATTTTTTTTAATTAAAATAAAGTATTAGGCAAATATTGGTTAAAAAAATCTTTGGAAACGAGCTTAAAATTTTTATAAAAACAAAACACTTAAAGTTCATTAATTAAATGCAAATTTTATGCAACTACATTTACACAACCACTCACATTTTGCCTTTGCTGTAAAAACATTTTGTGCATTTTTTAACTTGCTTAAATTTAAACCACGAATAAAAAGCTTGCAAGTGGCTGAAATCCGATGAAAATTGCATGAGAGTGCATCGTTTTTCGAGACGACGACGACGCAACTCGACGTTAGATTGCGGCGGAAAATGTTGGAAAATCAAGCGAAAAATATGCCTTTGAAGTAATTCAATAATGCACTAGGCGAACCTATACAAAATTCATAAAGGTTTTAATGGAAACCATAATGACGCATTAAAAAGTCTAGTTTTCAGCGTTTTACTGCTGACAAACTAACCGCAACCCGCTGAACTAAACAAAGTGCGCCGGAACACACTTTAAATGTGCTAAAAATATACAAAAGTGCTACTTTGTTAAATAATAAAACATCAAAGCTATGCAACCCACTCAACACGTAACAATTTAGTTTTGAGTTTCAGCTGTTACTTCTGAAAAACTAGCACTGCAAGTCAAACAAAGTTTCACGCAAAACTGAGGTATAAAGAAACAGTTATATTTTTATTAAATGCAAACAGTATGCAAGCATATTCACATTGCACTCAAATGCACGATCTGTAATTTGACTTTTTTTTTCAAAAATGTGTTGAAAATATTCACAAATACGGTTAAATAATCAAAATGAATGTAATGTAACCAGTTATACATAAGAACTTAGTTTTGAGTCTCAGCTGTTACTGCTAAAAAACTATGTGAACTGAAAGTTAAACAAAGTTTCACGCAAAACATCTTTAAAACAAACTGAGCAAGTTTCTACGAAAGCAAAAACGCATTATATATTTATATCACACACAATTATATTAATAAAATGCAAATATTATGCAACCATGTTTACATAGTGCACATTTTGAATTGCTTTTATTTACATTTGATTTCATTTTCAACAAACCTTTTTTTAATCTCACTAATTTAAAATGCCAACATTTTATGCAATAAATTATACATAAAAAGTTAGTAATCCGTTGATAAGCTAAAAAACTAACTGCAAGTCAAACAAACTTTCACGCCAAACATTTTTAAAATAAACTTAAAATTTTAACAAATGCAAGAAAAGATACATTGTGTATTTTTATCACACGCAATTAAATTAATAAAATGCAAATATTATGCAACCGTGTTTACATTGCGCGTTAATTTTGAAAGGCTGCTATTTACGTTTGATGATGAATTTTTTCAACAATAACATCTGAAGCGATTTTTTAATCTCGCTAATGTCCTAAATAATATTATTTCTACCCGGAAGAAAAAGAAAAACGAATAAGCAACATGAATTGACATTATCGTTCAAATGTTTATTATCATTACCCGGGTAGGTAGGTACGCTGTACGCCGTTTGCTTACGTATTAAGACATTATTACTACATCGTAATTTTGCGCGCTGCGCGCTAATCTCGAACGCCATTTAGATTCAGCCCAACGGCGTTGCCCGCTTTATCATTGCGAACGTTAAACGTCTCATTTATCCAAAAGAAAGAAGAAGAAGAAAAAAAAACAAGCGCACGGCGCGCGAAAAAGAATAAAAAAAACATGAATTTAAGCATAAATCATATAGGTGTTAATATGCCTTAGGTGGTAAAACAATGCAAGTGGGAATGATCCACATGAGGTGTAATGTTGGTTGCATACTACACGAATTATATTATTAGGAATGATATGTGAGCGCAATCAATGCAAATAAATAAATCACGTGATGTGAATACGCCTTTCATGTAACTTTGGTTGCATAACACACACACTTGACAGTATACATTTGATTCAAAGGTAATCATACACCCGCCAGCACACAAGAATCCGATCGCTTTTTCAAACTTACCGCCTTATGGAATACGCGTAAATGTGTATTATTAGAGAGTCGTAGTTGGCGTTGTACCATTGAAATAAGCGGTATACTACTAATTAATTACTAGATATTCGTAGTTGGTGTTGTTTATTCGCCGACGGGTCAATTTCGCTTGCAGGTGTATAAAGAAAATTATAATCAATTCAATCCAACTCATGGAGATATATACTACTGGAGAGCGCACTGCAATACAAAAATCTATCAAATACTGAGAGCCGATTAAATGCAACCCGACATACTAGTTGGAGGCTGGTTCAGGGTGATTCACTCGAGATTGACAGTTTTTTATAGGTTATATATAGGCCTCCTTTCGCCCAGTACATTTTGGCTTCACTTGTCATATATGCAGTGCGCACTCCATAATGTATATCTCTATGATCCAACTATATCTTACGTGCAATGTTGGTCGCATACCTCACATCACAGATTTGCATGTAATGTAATCAGTCAACGTCGCAATCCCCAAGCCAAATACGTAAATATAATCTTCACTCTCTCGGCTGAAATAATATCTGCAGCGCATTAATTAGCGACGGCGCGTATGTGTATGTGCGTGTACACGTTAGCTAATTTAGTGATAATATATATATATATATGTGTGTGTGTGTGTGTGTGTGTGGGTGTGTGGGAGATGTCGGGCAATTAGCGTCGCTGTGCGTCGTCTTGCTATCTGGCAAAGTTGTAGCGCGTGTCGCTTTAATGATGATGCAAACTTGTGTGTATGTGTGTATGTATGTCATATAAGTCTACCTAAATAGAGACTAAATACAACCGTTGCGGTAAATATGATATATGGGTTTTATGTGTACTGTTGGTTACATACCATATACAATAAAATATACTTATCATCGACAATGCTCCAATTTTTTGTTTCCTTTTAGTAGAAATAATACTGCAATATTGTTTTTGACTCTCCGCTTCATTAATAATCCAAAACATATTATCATTGTGGTGTGTACACACCTTACATGTACTTTTGGTTGCATACCACATTAAAATACACTAATTTTTGAGCAAAAAATGTTTGTTTCTGGTAGATATAATACTTTTGCATAGTATATGACTTTCCCCCTTCATTGTTGTGGTGTGTACGCACCTTACAAGTACTCCTGGTTGCATAGCACACACTAACAAAAAATACTCCAACATCTAACTTTTGAGGTAAAAAAAGTGTGTGTACGAGGTTGTGTTGCATCGTTTTCTTCACTCACACCCCCTTGTCGCACATTCGCTCTCTCCCACCCGCCGTACCGCCGCAAGCGTGGTGGCACACGCAGCGCAAACGTAATTTGTCACTGTCAACTAATATTTTTAGCAGTTTTTATAAGATCTTTTTAACTTCCGAGTTAAAAGTTGGTGGCTTTTTTTCTACTATATTCGTATGTGTGTCTGTGTGTGTATGTGTATGTGCGTGGTTGAGGCTGAGTTGTCAACCCGCCCGCACCCCCTTCCGCCTCTTTCGCGCGCGCGATACAATGCCGCCGATGATTGATCGTCACGGGCCGTCCGAACGAGCGCGGCCGGCGATTGTGTGTGTGTGGCTGCCGCATATAACAAATGCTCCAACGGCGACTAATTGAGTGTTTACGAATTTACGCTAATTAGCTGCTGGCACACATAAAATGAACGATGATGTATGTATGGTTGTATATACAATAATCCATTTCAAATCAAATCGTCGCACCAAAAATATTGATTATATTTCTTAATTGCCACGTGGTTAAATTTGATGACTGTATATATATATATTAAAATTCGCCGTAATTAACGATGATGCATATGTGGTTGCATACACAATCCATTTGAAATTAATTTAAAACAAAATTGTTGCGAACTAATAAGCTATAATATAATTGTCGTTAATTCAATTTTGTCCATGCCACGTGGCGGCTAAATTTAATGCATGTGTGGTTGCGTACATTAAAATGCAAGCAATGACATTAGTTTTTTCAGTATTTTTGTTATAATTCTCTAAATTTGGAGGTGGTCTCGTTTGACCTAAAAATGGAATTTAACTCCCCCTCCCCCAAAAAAAAACAATCAACAATGTGAATTTTTTACTCACTTGGGTAAATAAAGCTTAGATTGGTTGCAGTTTCATTTAGCCTAAAATGAAATTCATTTATGTCACGTGGCTAAATTTGATACATGTACATGGTTGCATACCCCAAACACTTCAATGTCAATCAACAAATATAAACGCTCTTTGACAGCAATGATTCGTAAAAGTTACGTCATTAATCAAATTTTGCATGTATACATGATTGCATACATCACAAAAGCAAACTATCGTATAAATTGTCACTCTTACTAAACTCTGCCGTTTTGCTTTTGTGCGTTTTTATTGTAAAGTTCATGCCAGTCAGGTCTCGATGTCGTTTGACCTAAAAGTGAAACTAACCCATATAGACCCCCAAAAACCATCAATATTGTTAAATCAGCATTAAGATTCAAGAGTATAGTAATATTTTGTAGAAAAGATAATAAATTTATTTTGGACACGGTTGCATTTAGCCTAAAAGCAAAATTTATGTAAATCACGTGTTAAAAGCTACATATATATATATATAAGGTTGCATAACATAAACTTCAATGTCAATCAACAAAAAAAAGCACTTTGACGTCATTAATCAAACATTGCATGTATACATGGTTGCATACATCACAAATGCAAACTATCTAACATTTTAGCATACTTTTAGGTTATTCTTGCTGTTCGCTAGTTTCTGGCGCGTAATTATTATCGATTAACGATTAATCGTCGTCGCGTTATGTAGTACGACCGCCGATCGTTTCAATTATATGTTGTGAGCGTACGCTCGCTAGACGCGCGATATAAAAGTGGCATTAATTGGCGACGACAACGACGACGCGTCTAACAAAACGAATAACGTCGCGTCTCCAACGTGATGATTATATTAAGTTTTAATAAAAACAAGAACGATGATTATGAGGATGGTTGATGTTCTTGGTGGATGAGGCATCGATTTATCGCTGTTTGCTGTGTGTGTAATAATAATAATACGTGATTATATCGTCGTATAGTGCAAAATGATTACGACATGCTAGGATTCATTTAATTAAGTTTGTTGCGATGCGAATGATGCGTTGGATGCGCCCAAACAATGGTGTGTATGTACCTTATGTCACGTTGGTTGCCTACCATGCAACAAACATATATATATTTATACATAAATATTGATTCAGAGTGAATGCAAAGCAAGCAAGCAAGCAAGCAAGCGTTTTCATCATAAATAATACGTCCGATGTACGATTAACGTCGAACGAATATATAGTGATTTATTGCCAAGGTGTGGACACGCCTTATGTTGTGCCATGTTCGTTGCATACGTGTAAATATTTTATTATTGTCAGAATAGAATTTTGTTTTAATTTTTCCCTTTTTTAAGCGATAATTTACGACAAAATCATAAATTTTAAGTAAATCTGCCATGTTGGGTGCATACATCACATATAAGCGCTCTAATTTAAACTCGGTTTCATTTTAAACTAAGCTTTAGATTTTTAGTCAGCATTGTAAAGCAATTAATGGAAGTAATGCACTTTTAGTCAAGTTGGTTGCATATATTGCAATACATAATCGTTCTAAATTTGCTTAATTTTAGATAACCTCGCCATTTATTAATAGTGGTGGGTGTGGAAAATTTAAATGTTACCATCATCATAACTTCGACATACAATAACAATTTTCCACGACGTCAGCAACAATAACTTCTCGAAACGAGGGAGGGTGGGAAAGTATATAGTTCAAAGAGGCGCGAAAAATAATGCTGATCCGGCCCCGGCGTTTTAATCAATTTGCGTATAACGAAAATTAATATACCCCTGTGTGTACGGGGATGGGGTGGTAGGACGGTGAATGAGTATCGAAGCGCGCGAACGAACGGAACGACTTGAAACTTTAACCTTTGCGGTGCGGCGGGCAAACATTATTAAAACTTTGCAATAAACTGCGGTGCGGTGGTGGCGAGGCAAAGGAGGAGGATAAGAAGAAGGCCATCGCCCGGTGGTGTAAAGATTTCGGGCGGGCGATAGCGACCCAACATACACATGCGGATAGAGAGTTTTGGCGCATTAATTAAATATTTGCAAACAAATTTTCGACGGCGACGGCGGCGCGCAAATTCGATAATAATAATAACGACCTGACGGCCTTATCGAATTAGAACCTGGCCCACCAACATCTTTCCCCTCCCTGTTCGTCCCGAGCAGGGAAATATCCGACCATGACGGTGTCGCTTTCCACTTTGTGTATAAATGTACAAGTAGGGTGCCGCGCTGCTTCTTCTTGCGACGACCGAAACTTTCATCATCGCCACCCCCCGATATAATACAATTAAAAGTTCGGCACGCGCCCGAAATAGGTGTGACGTAATAATGGGATTAGCACATCATTTCTTCATTATTGTACTCAAACGCGCGAGCTGCTAGTCTTGATGTATTGTTGGTTGCATAAATAATTTATTTTAGCATGTTAAATGTTATCAAATTATAACCTTTTCAGGCGATTTCTACTAAAACAATTGAATTAACGAGTGTTAAATAATTAAGTTACTTATTATCTGTAATGTTGGTTGCATATCTCTAAAATAAAAAATCTATACTCTTTTAGGTAAAATGTATGCCAAAAATGTTGCCTCATTTAACGAATTGGGTGACGTAATAACATTCCTACATTATTTCTCAGTTACTCTTTTAAGACTTGATGTATTGTTTGTTGCATAAATAATATATCTTACTAGCATGTAGATATACCGACTATTCCAGTTAAAATATATTTCTTCGTATTATTTTGCATTAAAACAATTAAATTCTTTTTTAGAATGTTTATTTACTTATTAATTTTATGTAATACTAGTTGCATAATCCAACACATAAAACATGTTTTATTTCAATAGTCTAGCATATTTTTGGCTTAAAACATGCATATTGGAAGTGAAAATCTCGGAAAAGTCTAAGAAGATAAATGGAAAAGTGTATTGTTGGTTGCTTTATTTTACAATATTTTAGATAATAGAGCATCGAATTATCTTTGCTCTTTGCCTTGTATAATATATTTTTATACATTGCAAATAATAAATATTTAACTGATTTGTTGATTTTTGAATACTAATTGAACGACAAATATGCAAAATTATTCATTTGACACGATATTGGTTGCATAATTCAAACAAATCAAAAAAATTAAATATTCTATTCAATTCATAAAATTCATATTTCAGCTGATCAAGGAAAAAAAGCAACATTTTTCATCGTTGATGTTCACAAAAAAACGCTAAGAAATTGTTGAAAACAAATTGTAAAATGAATGATTTAAGGTATTGTTGGTTGCATAATTCAACAAAAAAAAATGTTATAATTCATAAAGAGACAATTTGCGCAAATACTTTTTTGTAACAATCAGAATGAGTTATAGCATTATAAGTATTGTTGGATGCATAAATTAATTCTTGGAGTTTGTACTAAAAACATACTTAATTATTTTTAAGATGTAATTTTCCATTGTGGACATCACAGATTTAAGTATTTTCTGAAATTACTAATTTTTTATATTAATTAATTAACAAACATACGAAATTATTCATTTAAAAGATAATAAATTGTAGTTGCATAAAATAACTATAACTAAACACATCCTAAACTTTTTTTAGCGTTAAGAAATAAATCTGACATGATACGCATAAATCGTAGTTCTTGGCCATCAAGAAAATTCCAATCTTACATGGTAAAATGAATGATTTAATGTAGTGCTGGTTGCATATACATTTTAACATATATCAAAATCAGTGCAAATGCGATGCGGTCGATCTTATATATGTAACATCGGAAACGAATAACTTTTGCAAGCGCGCGCGCGAAATAGAATCTCGTTGGAGATCGAGAGGAGCAGAGCGAAAAAAGAAAGGAAAAAAACAAAACAACATTTCACCTTTCATGAAAAACTAATGTACGTGTCTATATGTGTATCTTAGGAGCTTTCGAGCGTCGAATCCCACTAACGTCGAAAGCACAACCAACTCGCACTATATCTGACGGCAATTGGTTTAACACATCGGTGACGCGTACAACAATCGACGAATGTACCAAACAATAATATAGCAGCGTTTTGAGATCAATTCGCAGGGCGCGCGTTAAATATGCATCAACGTGAAGCGCGAATACGCATATTAAACGCGAAAAGCGTATATTGTTGTGTCATCCTCCTGTTCGTCGTCGTCAGAGAGCGTTTTAGTACGATTGCAAAGTTCAGATGAATAATAAAAAAAACGCAATGTTTTTACGATGGAAGAAGAAGAAGAGGTGAATGCATTGCATGTGAATTTAATATAATAATTTGGCAGCAAGCGCATATAAGGTGCTAGTATGGTTGTCTACATAACAGAAAATAAATAAAAACATATTTACGCGCCTTTCCTCTTGAATTATGCTACCTATTAATAAAAAAGATGTGAATGCATTGCATGTGAATTTAATCTAATAATTTGGCAGCAAGCGCATATATAGTAAAAATACATGATTTTCAGTGCTGGAAATATGGATATAAGGTGCTAGTATGGTTGCCTACATAACAGAAAATAAACAAAGACATATTTACGCGCCTTTCCACTTAAATTATGCCAGTATTAGTATTTGCATATTTATTTATCGTTAGTTTAGTTTATATACGATAAGTATGGTTGCCTATATACATATACTAACGGAAAAAATGACGCGTTTCGCCACTTAAATTCAATCACATTAATCACGTTATCTGTTTCAGCAATAAAATAAAATAAATGATGGATGGAGTGATGAAAATAGAGAGAGAGAGAGTTACTAGGAAATGCTAAAAAAATATTTATTCATTTGTTAATTTTTGCGTAAAATAAATATGAAATAATTCTCGTGCGCGCAATAAATAGAATGGCCTATTGCCATCGATATTCCTCTTCAAAAGCGCGCATCAAATATGATAAAATATTTATTATGCAAATAAAGGCAAAACTGCTTTTTATTGATTTGTATCATCATCATCTACCCGCGCGCGTACGAGCATACATACTTGATAACAATTCGAATAATAAAATTATTAAATAAACGCGCAACAATGCAAATATTCTATTGTATATATACAATATAAAAAGTTGATTCGCAGAAAATTTCTATTTCATCGAGCATAGCAGCAGCAGAAAGCGCGCTCGATCATTCCTTCGTTCGTTCGCATTCACTTGCTTTGTACTATGTGTACGCTTGGTTGCATACGCCAAAAACGAATCAAGCAACTAATTGACGTTATAGCAACCGAACGAATGAATCGTTTGCTCGCTGCTTCTTGCTGTTGTTCATTGTTGATTGACACACGTGCGCCCTGTTACGTTTTTGTTTCGCACGTGTATATGTATGTATGTAATATGAACTGATCGCACATTTGTTTCAATTATCACAATCTCGTATGTATGTTGGTAAATGTGAGTGAGTGTGAATGTTTGATTGGAAAGACGAGTCGGTTTGTTACATTGTGTCACATACATTTTTATATGCGAGAATATTTAGTCGAAACTGTTGTGTGATGTTTTTATGATTTTCTCGTCGGTAATTTAAATTTCCCGCAGGGTAAGCAATTTTGTACACCACAATGATGCATACATGGTTGCATACATAAAAAATCCTAATCTAGTTTGTTAAAAATTGTAAAATTATATTTATATGTATCATCGAAAAGCGCTTAATTTTTATTTAAGTCCCATTTGGCCTAAAACTGAAATTATGAATATTAATTTGCTAATTTAAATTTCCCACGAGGTAGAAGTAATTTTGTATATCACAATGATTATATATGGTTGCATACATTAAATTCCTTTAGTAATAATAATAAGCACCTAAAAATATCATTCCAATTCAAAATTCAAAATTTGAAGAACTTGTTGTTGCATTTTTATGATTAAGTTTTTTTGTAATTTAAATTTCCCGCGAGGTAAGCAATTTTGTAGACCACAGCGATGCATACATGGTTCCATATATATAAAACAATATTTGTTAAAAATTCCTCACATTACTTACATTCCGAGCAATTGTTGTTTGTGTTTATGCCAATATGGTTGCATACACGACGCGAATTTGCAAAACGCGCTATATATGTGTACGAAAACAATTTTGCGGCTTAATTAATAATCTCTTGCAAGTTATTAAAACTTCTCCATACATCCCCAACCATCATCAGCTTATCGTCTTCATTTTTTCTTCCTCATTATTTGTTAGAAAATTCCCCGATTATGCAAAATCGTTCACATAACTTACGTCGTTAGTTAATTCGCAGCGCATGCATTCGTCTACTTCTACTACATAAAAATGCAACTTTTTCCTTCCGCTGCTGAATTATAATGAAGCTTGAAAACTGCTCTGCTCGCATACTTAATAAATTGTAAAAGACTTTAATGTATATGACTAAGAGGTATAGTTGGTTGCATAAGCGTCACGTTTTCACACGATAATTGTGATAAACATGTAATTTCTACTCTATAACATAATAACACAAAAAAATCAAAGAAAGAAAGCGGCGTAAAAATATTGCATAAAAATTTTAATAGCTTACATTTCTCTTTTATATATATATATATATATATATGTGTGTGTTTGTGAAGAGTTGGTTGCATAAAAGTCACGTTTTATGATGGAACTAGCGGAGGAAAAGGAAAAGCGGTGAATAAACATTAAACATTAAACAATTCTACTTCATTTCGTCACGTCTATGTATAATATTTTAACTTCCCCCAAATCGCGTCAAAAATAAGTTTTTCATCGATTTGATTTTTCTCATGTATACTTGGTTGCATAACTGTCCGACTACAGACGTGTTCACCTACCTACCTACACGCAGTTGCATATATGTTGCCGCTTGTCAGCCCACCCCTCTTCCATTTCAATTTTACTTCCTCCTTTGTCCCTCTCATTCCAGTTTCAACGAAATATCTCCAATATTATGAAATTCAATAATGCAATAATAACTAGAAAACTTTATGTATAATATATATGTATATGTATACAATATATGATGATGTATATAGATTTGGGCGAAATAAAAAAATAACTTTCTTCTGCTTCGTGTTCGTCCTTTTTTTGTGCGCCAAGTTTATTTAATATTCAGACGTATTTTTTCAGTGTGCGTTGTTCCTTTTTTTCTCTTTCGCTTCTTGTTTGCGAAAATAGTATTGTGTGTTGTTGTTGCTATAACCCAATTCGCCTAGTCGACGCATACAATGGGACGACGACGACGGAACGGAACAGAATACTGTGTAGCGCGCGAGACGCATGCAAAAAAGTGGCTAATAAATAAATTTCGCTCTATTATTGTCATACGAGAGAAAAAAAAAGTGAAGCGCGCGCGCGTTCAGTGGTTTCGATGTACAGTCTTGTTCAGCCTAACAACAAAACTTGTATGTAACTAAGTGTTATATTGGATAAAATTTAGTTGTTAGTAAAAAAATTAAAAATTTGATGTATTGTTCGCCAAGTTTTGTTAAAGAAATAATGTGAGATCTATGCAACCATCTATACACAAAAATCGATCACAATCATAATTTTTTTTTTGTTAAATAATGAAATATTTATATAAATCATAAATTTATTTATAAAATATAATAACATTTTAGAATAAAAAATGCTTTCTATAATATAGGCAACCATACACACACACAGACACACACAAACACATTGTGTCCTTATATTCTGCGGCAACAACGTTTTCTTCAATAGCTCATCGCACAATGCGACACACGATTTGAGAGCTTTGGACACAATTAATCAATCGCCCTGCATGAATTGAATTGTGTATATGCAACCAACACAACGGCACATCCTTTCATCCCACTCCTCGCTCATCTTCCACACATTTTTGGGTGCCAAATCGAAATCCGATCATCATCGACGGCGGCGACGGTGGCGGCGGGTGGCATCCATCATCACTCACGCATTATTTATGTGCGCTGTTTTTTGCCTCTCGTTTTGTATTTCGTCTTCGCGCGCACGCAGCGATAAAAATTTAATATTATATTCTAATGCGTACGAATATTTACGCAAATAGTTTTCAGCCTCCCACACATACAGACACACACAAATTCATCGCATTTTATTTATGCGTACAATGATCATGATGATGATGAATTAAGGTTTGTTCTGTGGTTTTGAAAGCGCACAGAAAATCCTTGTTTTAGGCCGAATGGAACTGCAACGATGTTTTTAGGCCAAACGAGACTTTGATAATTGTTTTGCTATTTGTGGCTTTTAATACATTATATCTAGTTTTAGACAATCTCATTTTACACCTAACAAAAATTTAACGATCCAATTTTTTTTAAGAAATATTTATTAAGAGTGCTTTAACTAAAAAATATGTATGCATTACGTGAGCCGGTCCGATGGGAGACATAAACCGGCCGAGCGCATACACAAAATGCATTGCATCATCATCACCATTATTTTATTATAATTCGTAGCGCAAATAGTACCTACCTAGCACACTTTACCATACTATGTCTGTGTGTGTGTGTATGGTTGCATACATCGCATAAACATTGGCTAATCTAATAAGCCGCGCGATTTTTCTCTCCAACAGCCGTATAGCGTATTACGCGAATACTCTAAATAATTGCGCGCCGGATGCGCGGATGCAGCCGCCAACGCGAAGAAAAAGACGAAACAAGGAAACGAAAAAAAAAAGAATAAGTAAAACAAAAGCAAACAAAACGCAACATCGCCTTCATTTATTATCCGGTCGCTGGTCGTATTTGCCGCCACCGCCGTACAGAGAAATACACAGACCAACCAAACAGCCATTTATTTATTTTATGTGTTGGCGCTGCTGCTGCTGCTGCTGCTGCAGTAACACTTCTAAGAAAAATAGAGTGTGCTCGTTGTACTACATATATGAGTGTATAGGCAACATACAATTACATTGGCGATTAATTGTTGCATTCGGTATTGGGTGACGGTGCCAAGACGCAAATACACCACAAATCCAAATCGTTGGAATTGAGTGCTGGTTGTAGCATATAGGCAGCACATATTGCCTTAGCAATTAATTGTTACGTTGTGCATTAGCTTTTCACATGCTCGGACCATAGATAAATCATTTATTTATTTTATTCGCTTCAGCTCCTCCACTGGAAAAATTGAGTGCTGCTTGTAGTATAGGCAACACACACTGCATTGCATTTTGCAAATCAATCACCAAACACTAATTTATATATTTATTTGGTGCAATGCAGCACCTCCAGAGGAATTGAACATTAGTTGTAGCGTATAGGCAACACACCCTGCATTGGCAATTAATTTAACATTACGTCTTGGGTGGAGGTGCCGGGGACACGTGGTGCTAAAAAAAGTTGTGGTTAGCGTGCGACGGGAGTAGCAAGAGAGAGTAGAATGTACAAGCCGCAGCAGATAATTAAATAAAATTTTCCATTAGCGCCAAAAACTTATTTAATATATTGTATCTATGTGTGCGTGTGTTATAACGTAATATTTTTACAATATATGTCTAATCCTTCTATTCATGTCATTCACCCCCTTCCTATTTATAACACTTTTAAATCGAAGTCAATTTACAATGACTAAATAGTTGTTTTTTATCATAAATTAAAATAAAAAATACGCTGCCGTGTATACAAAGTTGCATAATCAAATCTTTGCTGTTTTTACTCTCGCATTTTTACACCTTTTATACATAACAAAATTGAATTAGCCACTTTTTGCGCAAAATAAATCTGTATACTATATTACTTTTTCTCTTGCATAAATTAAAAATAAAACGCTTCGCTTTGGTGTGTATGTGTGTATATGCAGTTGCATAATATACACATCCAGGTTGACCTTTCTGCCATTCTCCCAATTCAAAGAATCGAAATGATGATGTCCTCGTCGTCGCGTACAATACTCCGCCTGATTAACGCCACCATTCATTCGCAGCAGCAGCGGCGGCAGCACTAGCGAAGTTTTTAATAAGCTCTTAAAATTTCCGGCGCGCGAAAAAAAGTGTCGTTGCTTTATTATAGTACTTTGCGTGGCATTTTGGTGAGATGATTACATACATAGCGGGTGGATAAAATAATAGAAAAACCAGACACTGTTTGACAAATGTCAATTTCTTAATGATTTATTTGCATTTTTTTCACAATTTACAAGCGACAAATATCTTTTCTTCCATTTTTGACAAATCAATTTTTGTACTTCTTTTTTGGGACAAGTGATAGTTCAGTCATTTCTGACCACTTTTTTGTTTAATTTTGATAGCGGACAGGTGATATAAGACATTTTTTAACAAATGTTTTTCATTTTCGACAGTGACAGATGTCATTTTTTATCCTTTTCGCATTTTTTACAGATTTTCCATTATTTTGTCTAATCGCTGTATATGAATATCATTTTTCACACCTTTAAGAAATATAAAAAAAAGAAGAAGAAAATTGACTATTTACTCACCGCTGATGATGATAATGGGCGTCGCCAAGAACAGAAAGTCTGCAACCAAAAACACATGCAATCAATATTATAAGTTAAATGCATATGCGACGATAAATTACACAGCCACCGCGCATTTATTAGTGCATGCATGGTTGCATACAACAAAGATGTCACAATATGTATGTGTGTGTGCATGCGACGATTAAAAGTTTGCAGCTGATTAATTGTACGAAAAGTTTCTAGTAGCACACAGCGCGCTACAATTACAAATGCTGTGGCACAATATGTGTGGTTGTCTAAGCATAGTCAGGAAATAAGTTATTAATCATTCGAGGCGATTTCGTTATAAGTATCTTTCGATGCACACACTATTACATTGCCGCTTATAGTTTTGAAATTTTAAATTTTGAATTAGCCGCCATAAATGCACGCATACAGCGTACATAGAACAGCATTTGATGCAAATACGCACATATGTGTCAAATGCACAAAATGTTGGCATCATAATGCACATTATGCGATGTTTTTGTGCATATGCGCGCGTGGTTGCCTACTACAATAATTTACGTTCTTAACGTGTTTTAAGGTATCTTTTCTAAAGAAACTGAAAATATTAAATAATAAGTAACACATATTTGCATTTTTCTTGTTGGGTGTTTGTATTTCAACCTATAATTGTACCAAATTTAAAATTACTGCCGTATTTTTTATCCAAATACACTAAAAAATGCATATATAGTTGTATACCATAGAAAATTTATTGTTGCTTGCGCATATGGTTGCCTACTATAGCATCAAACTAACCATAGAGAAACTAGCTAATTTCCAATGATCGCTATTTGATCTGAAATATACCTGAAAAATGTGTAAGCGTTGTTGTTGTTGCGTGTATACACGGTTGCCAATATACGGTACAGCAGCGCAAAATTTATGTTAGCCGCAATTAATTCTAGGCGCTCGTTAATTTCGTGCGCGCTGCGATAGCGCTCGCCCGCTCTCTTATCACAGCGGCAGCGATTCGTTATTGTTCACGATTGATTTGATGTTTTCGACCGCGCACACACCCACACAAAGAAAAATTAATTTCAACATTACAAATCCGCTTCCAATTCCAGTGCTTTGCGACTGGCGAGCAGGAGAAGGAGAAGGAAGGAATGTTTGGCGCGCGCGATAAGTCAGCAGCGACAGTTTGGTGCGAAGATCATATCG
>JARJDW010011368.1:0-10317 GCA_030264715.1 Adinopsis sp. GC000173
TGCAAATTCAATTCTTAAATGGAATCTCAATCATAACATGTCTTTAACACAGAGCACACTTTTTCCCTGGAACAGGCTAAACCACCAAAGAATTAGGTAAAATACAATGTATTGTATTGAATATAATACCCACTGATGTATAGCTAGCAGTGAAAGTTTGTAAAATATAGTATTTGTAAATGCACCGAAATCGGAGGAATCGAGCAGGTGTGATATGTAATGATTAACAACGCATAGTTCGCAATCCGCGAATTGACAAACATTAGAGTGCGCCAATTTTAGTAACTGATTAATAATGGCAATATAAGAGCGGGAAGGTAGAGTGCGAATTTGTTGAGCAAAGTATCCTTCTTTTATACCATTTGGCTGCAATTTATAAAATTGGAGATGAAATCTAATGAAAATCATTGATACGTTTGTTTGTAAGACAATTGGCACCATCAAATAGGATATAATAAAGATGATAAAATATTTCGGTACAATGTATTGTATTTTATATAGTACCCTCAGCTGTAGCCAGCAGAATTTAAAAATGAAAATAACTGCCGAAATCAAACGAATCAAGAATGTGTGAAGTGAAATGAATGAGAAAATATAACAGGACGTACAAACAACGCGAAAATAGTACAAAATAAAGACGAAAACACGTAAAATAAGGAGGAAAAAGAACAAAAAATGCAAAATGAGCAGAATATGGAAGAAATGGCTTGAATAAGAATGAAAAGACGTGAAAAACGCGCAATAATCAACAAAATATGAGAGATAAGGATGGAAAAAATGTATAAAGTTTGTGAATAAAATATCCCTACTTGATATTTTTTGGCCGCAATTTATAAAATTGGAAATAAAGTAATACAAACCGTTCGATATTTAATGTAAATAGAACCAAATTCAAAACTTCTTTCGTTTATATAAGATAGCAAATAAAATTGTAGAATGTGTGAAGCGTACATTGCCTGTCAGCCTAATTGAATTATTACCGTAAATCGTCACCAGTCGCGTCGCAAATGCAAAAACGACGAGCGCGCATATCAGTCAGTTCGCCGAAACGACGGTCGGTCGTTATTGTGGCCGTACGGAGCGTGGTCGCAACGAGGATGCCCTCTGCACGTCCTTTCTTTCTTGAGCGGCTCGTTCGGGCAGAGGCACTCATCATCATCATCAGATGTTCGCAACGAGCACCTGGAACCATTATCGAAACGTCATGCACCTGCTGGCTAGCTGCCTGCCTGCCTGCCAATGTCCCAAACAGCTGCCACTTGAGCCGAACGCACCAATTACTCGCCAAGCAGCTTGAAGACGTCGCGGGCCACAAAACGAAAAAAAACGTGTTTGCGCTCGCTTAGAATCCGTAATGGGCACTAAGATGCGCTAAGAAGGATACAATTTGATGGCACGTCTATCATTCGATGCATTCGTTTGCGCTGCTGCAACATTCATATACCTATATGCATTCATTTGCAAATGATTATTTATTTTCTTACGCTTTTATAATTTACTTGAAAATCAACCGTCTGATTGGATACAACTACCGTCACTGCAATTTTCCACAAATTATCGTTAATGTTCAACGTGTTTGCATGCAATTTTTGCTTTTGCAACGCGAGAAAGTCTAGATTTAGTCAATTTCTGCAAGATGGTATTTGAATCACACGAAAATAAAACCTTCTTAGTATGTAGCTGAAGCAGTATTGCAGGAAGTGTGCAATTCTTTAATTGAAAGGTTTATTCTTAAGTAGTGACACGCCACAAATGTTGGTTTTGAGAAAATTAATATAGTGTTAAAACAAGAATTATAAAGTGGGAAAAAATTATTTTAGTTTTAGCTTTTTTTAAACACAATATTTTTTCCCAATACATATTTACATACTTAATAATTAATTAAATGAACCATTTATTGACTGAACTCCTATTAGTCGAATGGAATTTACTACTTTTCTTGGTACCGAAAAGCGCATCATTCTATTTATTTATCGAGCCGTTCATTAAATAATTCGATTCTTCATACATGATATATTTAATACCTACTTGGAATTCCATATCTAAGAACGTTATATTGATTTCGCTATCAATTATGTTCTTAATAAATAACATTTCTGAGATTTTTCACCTTTTTGCAAGAACAAAAATCATAGCTCATATCTATACCATCATAAATTATGTGAAATAAAACATTGATTTATTCGCTAAATATTTTAAAAATTTATTAAATGTAACATTTGAGATTTTTAAAACAAATTAGTATTGAATATTACATAATTCTAACTCTACCAACTAACGACTTGTGGTCGTTTATTTGGCTTTATCTGGATAAAAACATGTATAAATATAAAATCCGACAACATAGTAAAAGATCTCTAATAGCAATTCAAAGAAAAATATAAAATATGTAACGACTCCCCTCATTTAAAAATAAAATGATCAAAAATCGCAAAGTAAACAAAAAATTTTCACATATTTTACTTTCAGTTTCCACTCAAATTCGTTTGAAATATCAAATTTCTTCAAATTGTTTTCCAATTTCACGATGGTCTAGCTAAAAAAGATGACTATCATATAAATTACAATGAAAACTACACAAAAGCAAAGTTGTTTTGTTCTAGATATACATCATTCTGGAAAATAAACTATGTATTTGTAACAAAAATACAAAATCTCATAGAAGCCATGGGCCGGCAATTCAAGGAAAATTATTAATATTGGCATTTTCACAACAATTTTCACACATTTTTACTAAATATTTAACGATGCCCCTTATTTCAAAATAAAATTATCAAAAATCGTTAAGTAAAAAAAAAACGAGTTTGCAGTAGTTATTTTAAAAGTCTTCCTATATTTTACTTTAAATTTAAAGTTAAATAGTTAGAAATATCAAATTTCTTCAATATTTTTTTTCAAATTTCACGATACTTTAACTAAAAAAGATGACTACCATATAAATTACAATGAAAACTACACAAAAGCAAAGTTGTTTTGTTCTAGAAACGCTGCATCCCTGCTTGAATAAACTATGTCTTTATAACAAAAATTCAAAATCTCGTACACTCCATGGGCTAGTAATTCAAAGAAAATTATGAAAATTTGCATTTTTACAACAATTTTTATACATTCTTACTAAATATTAAACGACTTTCCTTATTTCATAATAAAATAATCAAAAATCGTTAAGTAAACAAAGACGTTAAAAATATCAAATTACTTCAATTTTTTTTCAATTTCACGATGCTCTAGCTAAAAAAAATGACTATCATATAAGTTACAATAAAAAGTACAGAAAAGCATCACCACTACTTGAAAATAAACTAACTATGTATTTATAATAAAACTACAACATTTTGTACCGCTTGGACTTACCTCGTACACACCATGAGCCGGCTCTGTTAACAAGCCGTCATACTAATTCCGATTCCCCTAAAATTTATTTTACTAATTATATTCAACAATTATACTACCTACATAAAAATACCATGTGCAGCCATATTAAACACTTTTGTTACCGTTTTGTAGGTACTCAAACTTATTCACACTTACCTATTGAAATACAGTATCAACACATACTTAAACATGCTACTCCTTGCTTAGGCGTACACATATTAATAATTAAAAAAAATGAAATAAAATTTTAATTTTAATTATATTTTAACATTTTGCATGCCATACTTTTTGATCCAGAAATTTGCATTAAAAAAATTAAAAACACTTCAAGCGTGCAAGCATTGTTTAAAAACGTAACATCATTGCATCAAGTTGCGAGTTTTATTGCAACAAATTTTAGCGAATCGCAGTTAACAATTTTATGCAAAATTTATTAACGTAACAAAAAAAACGTAAATGATTTGTTGTTTTCTTCAAATTGTCACTGACAATCATATTATATTACCATTATAGGTAGGTATAATAAAAATAATTTATAATTGTCACATTTTCAACACAAATCGCTTAAAATTGTTAACTTTACTTTTGTATCTATAAGACTTGTGTTATGAGTTACGATTATTCTCAAATTTCTGGCAGTAATACAATAAAACCACAACGTGTTGATTCCTAATTTCTAAAATGAAAACTTTGTCTATGACTAACATCTTTAAATATCTCAAATAAACTACTACCATTACTACACGCTAATAAAACTTTATCAATCTGATTTTTTAGGTTATCATAGTGCCGTTTTATCAGAGGCACTACTTCATACTTAGAATCATTATTAATCTTTATTCCAGGTAAATTGATGAAAGTTACTGCGCAAAAAAGATTACCTAAAGTCAAATTGCCAAATGTTGAAACCGAACGTTAATTGTAACGATTTTACTACACTTATCATATTGGGACCAGGTTGGAGCTTGATTCAAAATTAGATATTTATTTGTTAAATTATTACTACACCAAGAAAAGAATGATTGAATTAGGCATCCCAGAGTACTGTCAAACAGCTACTGAGGTACAACCTGTCAATATTTTTTAAAAGAAAGAATAGCTGTCAAGCAAATCTAATATTTATTAAAGTTAGGATAATGTTCAAAAAATATCGCAAAAAGGTATTTAAGAGAAATTAAGGTCATCTTGTCGTAAAAAAAATTATATTTTAGATTGACACATAGACGATTGACAGGTTGTACCTAAGTAGTTAAAATGACATATTTTGGAATGCCTAATTACATATTTAGGTTATGATCCGATGTTGTAAGTGATAATTTTAATCACAGATATACTTATTAAAAATCATTATTGAATACGCTTCATATTAGATAAATTGCAGGGCATATTTAGACCAGGTTAGAGCATAGGTTACAGACTCAATCTATGTTGCACATCTGTCTGTGATAAAAATTAGTAGTGCTGCTAATTAAATCAATAAAAATTGATTAAATTGAATTTTAAGGTTATGATCCGATGGCGTAAGTGATAATTTTAATCGCAGACCTACTTCCCACTTAAAATCATTATTGAATACGCTTAATTCCATGTACATGAATGATAGTATCTACGTAAAAAAGGAATACCTAATTTCAAATCTCCAACTTTTCAAATAAAACGCTACTCGTGACAATTTTACCAGTAACGAGATTGATGCTAAGGAAGAAATAAAATTAGTAGGGCCAAGTTTATTGAAATTACTATTTTAGGTTGGTGCATAATTATTGCGGCCTGTCTTATAACAATTTGCGTTTTCTTAATCATTTTTCATAAAAGTAATCTTCTTACTTTCAGGATCAAAAATGCGTACCGAAAATTATCTTCATATTCGCCATATTTGTTCTACCGCTTTGAGAAAGGGTGGAAGGCTGCAGAGTCATTTTGCGATCTCAACGAATTTTTCTGCGAGGGAACAATTAGCAAAAGTAAAGGAGTTCAAAACGGGCAACGCAAATTTTGCAGATGAAGAAGGAAGAAGTTGGCCACGGATTTCGACGATTAGACACACCCTTCTCAAAGTGGTAGAGTATAATCTGGCGAATATGACGATAATTTTCGATGCGCATTTTTGTTCCTGAATGAGAGAAAAGATTACTTTTATGAAAAAATAATAAACAAAACGCCAATTTTTGTATAAATACCCAAACCCAATACTTTACTAAACATTGATTTTGATGTTGTTAGTGATAATTTTAATCACAGGCATACGTCCTACTTAAAGTCATTATTAAATTGGAATACGCTCTATTCCAGCCAGCTAATTTGATGAAAGTGGCTGCGCAAAAAAAGGAATACACCTAACCTCAAATCGCTAACATTTCAAAGCAGAGAACGCTATAATCGTAGCAATTTTATCGCGCCGCGCGCGTATTTAGGCCAGCTGATATCGCGCTCGCACAACAAATAGTGAAATTTTCCAATATTGCATTATTATTTATCGGATCGGAATGCTGGTTGGCGATTGCACGTTGCGCTGCTGCTGTTGCACGCAATTCAGCCGTTTGCTAAATAATTATTCAACCAAAAACAATTAATTTACATGAAGAAGCGAAAGTATTGTTGCATCGCAGCGCAGCGTTTCTCACACACACGGCAGCCTGGGAGAGCGCTGCGCTGTGCAACGTGAAAACAAAAGAATGTGTGTGGAAAAAAACACACACATTCGAATAAATTATCATTGCCGGTTATTATTAAAAAATAACTGTTGTTTCTCTTTTTTTATTATTATTAGTGTGCATGATATTTATACGTTTAAGCGAACGAAAATGGAATGCAATAATGCATAATTTCAGAAGGTCGTTTATAAAAAAATTGCCTTAATTGGTTTTTCATATAAAAATAGATAATTTGCATTCAATATTAATATTATTACATTTTCTCACTATTTAAATGCGGTTTTTAATCAATCTCATTTCGCTACTTAATTGCGGCATTGTTTTGCTGCTAGCAGCTATAGAGGAAGTTGCGCGCCCTTGTTCCTTTTTTGCGCCATGCGACATTCAAATGCAATACACGCGAAAAAAAAACATACAAACATTTCGCGGAATGTAAATTACATAAATATTACTCATTGCATAAATATCAAAGCAAAGGCGCGTGTGTGGAAATGCATATTTTCGTTTAAGCGTCATTGCGATTTATTGCCGCAATACAAATTAGTTCAAATGATACGTCTAATCGTAAGTGGATCTGTGACAAACGTACGTCTGGACTTGATTTGAATTTTGATCATTTTTGATAGCAAGTTTGCAAAATTGTATATTTTTTATGGAATTTGAGAGCGATTTTTTTACTAACAAGACATGCTATTATATTCGAAAAGGAATTTTTCTTTATTTTAAAAATTAACTATGTACTTATTCTTCCAAATCAATTTCGTTGTCTTCAAAGTAACCTCTACTGAATAAAATATATCTATGCCTAAGTATTTTCTAATAGTTTAAGCCGCCTTACAGGTGGCTTTTAAAGCGCGCAGAGTTTAACACTTTACCTCTACTCCGTCTCAAAACAATTCCCTCGTGGTGGTCTTTTGGAGTGAGTTCAAATGATAGACCTAAATTAATTTGCGACAAACATATGTACTTGATTTGTATTTTGACCTTTTTTTATTATAAGCTTCCAAAACTGTGCATTTTCTATATAATTGGTGAGTGAATTGTGTAACTAACTAACAAGGCTGTATTTAAAACTTGAGTTGCATTTTGATTATTTTTTATTACAAGCTTGCAAAACTAAGTATTTTTCGCAATTAAGAGTGGATTTTTATTTATCTCAAACTAGCAAAACATACTACATACTGTAATCAAAAAGTAATACCTATTTATTTCAAAAACTACCTTTTTGGCTTCACGGGATCGTTTTTGAAGCTTTGTTAAATTTTACTTCTCTACTATCGTCTCAAAAGTATTTCACCGCAGTGTTCTTTCCATTTTCTTGAGTACCCCGAAGCGACATGGTGCTAAATCAAGCAAATACAAGAGTTGTGGAACAATAACGATCGAATGTTTGAAGAAAAAGTGACGAAGAACTAGTCTATTGTCAGATATGCATTTTTGACATTATGGTATTAGATGTTATTTTACAGGTTTCAGCTCCAAAACATCGTCCAAAATGGTATTTTGAATTTAATGTAATTTCAAGGTTTGGCATACAAATATTGAGAAAAATATAGAAAAAAGGTAGAATTTATTCAAATTTAAGTAATCAATTTTAAAAACCTAATATTGTAGCATAGTATAGGTCAGTGTTTCCCAAAGTGTGGTACGCGTGCCCCTGGGGGTACACAAAGGCTTTAAAAGGCGTACGCGCTAACTATCTCACAACAGTATATGTAATTTTAGTATTAACGTGCCACCCAAACATTTTTAATAGAAATCAAAATTAAATTGCTTTTGCAACTTGGTCATTATCTTAAATAAAGGAATTCATACATTTGTTGGCCGAAAATGCTTAAAATATTCAACTGAACACTAAACCTAAAGAAACAAATTCCCGCAGTTAAAGTTGACACTGATTGAAGAAAATTATGTTAAATAACAGCACTTTTATATCAATTTTGGCTTCTCATACTTATTGTTTTCGTAAAATGCGATAATAATAATATACACTTTTTAATGAGGGGGTACACAGTTGTACTTATCAAAGGGGTAAACACATGTTGCAAGTTTGGGAAACACTGGCATAGGTTAAACCTTCTTAGAAAGTCATAAATAACCATGAATAAATGTTGTTTAACACTATTTTACTAAAATAATATTACGATAATCAAATTACAAGGTAAAGCAAGATATGAATATAATATAATAATATAATATTTCCTTAAATTATAGAAATCATCACTTTTACTGCAAAGGAGTTATTGAATTTTAGTTGGGCGAGAGCCCAACCACGTCCAATCGGGCTCAACCCTAACGCCGCCACTGTATTTACGAAATACCACAAAATAAATAAATTACAGGCCAAACGAATACAATTCAAAAACGTAGAAAAATAAAAAGTTAGTCGGGCGGCCTCCTTGACACAGGCACTTGATTCGTAAAGTGGTGTACTTGAGCTCCGAACTTGCAAAATCATCAATTATTTATGCGGTTTTCCATTAAATAAATTAAATATTACAAAAAAATAGAAAACTTCTTTTCATTTAAACGGCATTGCAATATATATATTGCCACAACTAACCATGCACAAATTAATTCAAATAGTGCAAAGTCGGCCTAAAGCGACCGTGCGATAAACGGCATATCGGAACGTGATTGGCATGTTGTTGTTTGAGAACCAGAGGCGTCATTGCAATGGGTGCGAAAGGACCATGGACTGGCTCCCAAGTATTAAACGCACTTAAGAACAAAAATATTTTTTACAATCAGAATTATTGTATAATGTAATACTGTAACTAAAGAGTATTTTTTAACTTTTTAAAATAATTTTTGGTTTTCAACTTACTTAAACATTAATTTTTTTTTTTTGTAATAGATTTTTGCGATTTTCTTTATAATTTTTCTGTTTTTATCGTCAAAATTGATCAAACAGCAAGGGACAACGAAAAGGAACAAGAAGAACATAATTTTTCTCAAATCTGCTTCTCAGTTATATTGAAGCTTAATAAAACATTGATGAAAAAGGTCAAAGATTAAATAAAAATCAGAAGAAATCCGCATACATATCTACACAAAGAAATTTCTTGAGAAATTTAAGGTTTAGAAACCTAGGAATACTAAAAATATTAGTTATTCACTAAAAATTGCAAAAATGTGTCAAGATAAAAATATTTGCAACAAGCAGAATACGATTCTTATCCAATTTTGATCAATTATTTTGAAGGTCGATAAATAAAAATTGATGGAAAGGAACAAACATTTAAGAAAAACCAGAAAAAACAGCATACATATCTGCACAAAGAAATTTTCTTTCTACATTTAATGTTTAAAAACCGTAAAACCGTAGTGATGCTAAAAACGTATGTGATTCACTAAAAGTTGCCAAAATGTGTCAAAATGAAAATTTTATGCCAAATAACGTATGTCGAGACTTGTATATTTTTGCAGACACATTCTCTTTGTGGTTGGGTGACAATTTAAACAATTAATCCATTTTTGATTTGTTGCGAATGAGTTGGCGTATGCAAGGCACGCAAAACAAAGCGATGATCTTATTTGTTATTCAGCGCATAATTCATGATTTAATCGTGTCGATGAGCATACTTCACACGGCGTCACATCGGGGATTTTTTCCAATGCATAACGGTGAAACGAGTTCGTTCATAGCAGGCGAATGGCGCGCATCAAGAGCATGGACGGACGGACTGACTGCGGGCTAACACATACGTGCGCGCAACCATATCGCATCGTTCGACGACGAGCACAAGAAGACATAGAATTAACCGTTGTTTAATCCCATTTAGCGCCTAGCAACACAACAGTTCGCCGATGCTCTCTCTGTGGTGCTTCAGCGCTGGCTGCAAATTGGAATTTATTGTCCCATTGTGGTTTTTCTGCGCGCTTGGCAATGGCAGCAGCTAAACAGCAACTTTGTGTTGTTGTTGTTGTTGTTGTTGCTGTTATTGTATGCACGGCTGCATGTTAATTAACAACGTCTTCAACAACTTAATTATCGCCGTGCGCTCTGCCAAGTCATTCGCGGCCCTTTATTTGCGCGAAATTGTGTTTTATTGTGCACCATATACGCAATATTCTCTATTCCTTATCGATGGATTGCTAAATTTAACTTCAATATCTCAATCGCAAAGCCTTATCGATCAGCAAGCTATTTAATCGAATTTAATGAATGGACTTATTATTATCGACACATATAAAATTTGTACATTTTATTAATATATCATTGTTTCCATACATCAAGTTTGTAAACATTGACCACTTCAATATGATATTGATTTTGATTAATATA
>JARJDW010011369.1:0-11532 GCA_030264715.1 Adinopsis sp. GC000173
AGCACTATATTTACTTACCCCATTTTATAGCCCATTTGGACGATTGACAGGAAGATGATAATCCATAAATGCGGCGGGCAGAAAAGTGTCATGATATTCCTCAGCTTCCACGCTAGACTTTCAGTATCCTTATCCTTTTCGACGGCGTTATTGTTGTGGCGATTTGTTTCCTCCATCAACTGTTTGATCTGGAATTAAATAAAATTAATAGTTAGGTAAGTAACAAGTAAAAATATTGGATTCGTAAACATTGTGTAAGCCAGTAATTCTTAAAGAATGTATTGGGGTGCATTGACGAGGACACAAAATATTGCAAAGTTTTTATAATTACTTTGACATCCCTGACAAAGTATATGATAAATTAGTGGATTGTAAACTTTTTACGGTGCTTATTTTGCTTAAAGACAGGAGTGAGCAGATTTTTCTTGGGTAGGGTCCACTTATAATCTTTTCAACCTGTTGCACCCGCTTTGCGTTAAAATGTGAATGATTTTCCTTTTTTAATATTTATTTCTGATACGTTTTTGAAAATATTTTTACTACAATAACTCGTGTACCACAAAATTGTCGTAGAAATAAAATGTCTTTGAAGTGCCCGGTAAATCACGATTTATTTAAGATATTCTTGCGGCGCTCCTTTTGAATTGAGATTTTCATAGGGCGCATTTCTCCTTAAAAATATAGACAGTAGCCATGTGTACTGGGGTTTTAAATTATTTGACTGTGTCTCTGTAAAGACATCGCAGCTCCCTAGGGTTCATTTTAAAAAGTATAATGTCGTTTTATTGGATTTTTAAAAATAGTTTACTTTTTGTTATATTCCTTACAATTCTGATTCAGAATTTATCGATATGCTTTACATCAGAATAGGGCTTAATTCACTATGAAGTTTTAAAATATCCAATTGCGTTTCTGTAAAGTCATCGCCCCTCCCCAGGGTTGCTTTATTTTTGGTTGATTGAACTTTAAAATATAGTTTATTTCATGATATTTTCTTAACAATTGGACAGAAATAATCTCAGGCCTGATCTACGACTACGAGTTCCAAGGCTAAGAAATTATTAGTGCAAATGAAAAAAAAATAGAAAGTTTACAAATTTTTGTTTAAGAAGTGCGTCATGAGACTAAAATGATTAAGAAACACTACAAGAAATAAATTGTAGCATGACATTGACTAAATAGCCGATGATTCTACAGTGTTCCACGAATAGATGGTATTCATTGCTTCGGCATTCCTTACAGTCGACATTAAATATTGTGTTAAATAATTAAATCGAATTTTGTTTGAATGTTTAAGTATCTCCGGTTTTTAAAAAAATAGTTTGCTTTATGATAGTGTCCTTACAGTTGGGTGTTCTAGAAGAATCATTATGGTAATATTTTCAAGGCTACGCTATTATAAATTTCAAGGCTAAGTAATTTATCATGAATGAATTTACGAAGGGACTCGCGACATTAAAATGTTTGAGATCCACTAGTATAAGTAGTAAATTTTAGCATGTTATCATACCGGGTAAGTATCTGGCTCTTTTCCAGTGTTCCACGAATAGATGGTTTTGAACACGTCCATCGCTTCTGCGTTCCTTCCAGTCGACATTAGGAATTTAGGACTTTCAGGCAACAACATATTGCCAAAACCACTCACTAAGCTAGGCAGCGCACACAACAATATGTACAAGTTCCACGAATGCAACTCTAAGCCTTCAAAGATGCGAAACGAAATATTGTGCCTGAAGATCGCCCATGCCATCAATGGCAAAATCACATTGGCGAGATTCGACAGCATGCCCTGGATGAGGAAGAAGCGTGTACGGTGTTGGGCGCTGTGGAATTCACTGAGCAACGAAATGAGGATCGCATTCGGGCCGTTCATCCTGCAATACAATAATCAAGTTCGTGTTGCATGTTTATCGGATGCATATATGTATTATACTTACACAAAGCCGGCCATGTACTTCGACACCAGAAGCATGACGAAGTTCTGTGATATGCCTGAGAGGAAGATGAATATCGTATCGAGCAGATAGCAGATGACGAGTAGCTTTTTTCGGCCATAAGAGTCGGCGAGGAAGCCCCAGATGAAGTTGCTCGAAAAAATACCTATTAATTTGTATAGATTAGTAATTCTAATGTTTATTGTGACACGTAATCCTTTTAAAGACCCAATAAGATATATTTGGAGCCTTAATTAATTTATTTTTGTGTAATATCTTATTTATCAGATAAAACTTTCGAAATTATAAACAAAAATCAATTAACAAAGATAATTTTTAGGTAATATATTAAGTACCTTTATATGGATTTAATAACTCTTATGCGGAATCTCAAAAATATATCCCAGGAACTCTAGACCTTTGCGGAAGACTATTTGCGTATATACATATTTGCCTATCTAAAATATTTATTTTTCGGGAAAGTTTTATCTTTTTTAGCTCGATTGATATTTCGTATGTGTTTCTTTTACTATGTTGCATAAATAAATAAATAAACTATTCGTAAACTGCAGGGCGGAAAGGAAAAGGGCTACAAAGATATTTTTGCAGTGCATCGATATCTCGCCTTTAAACAACTTCTATCATTGAGTTGCATTTGTGTCTATCATCAAAAATGTGTAATGCTAACTTGTTTTATTAATTTATTGTTGCTCATGTTCATATTTCATACAGTTTGACTTTTATTTGGTAAATTTTTTGTCATATTTATATAAAAAAATATTTGGTTAATTAACTCTGTTCACATAAATTATTACTCTCTTTGTTCTTGTAGTTCAAATGGCAACTAGTACAATTTAATAAAAGAAATTGCTTTTGCTCGTAATATCAACGGATTGGAAAGATAACTATTTTTTCTATTTTTGGCTCGTCCTGCGGTTTGCGAATAATTTAATATAAAATAAAACATGAAATATTATTGTTTCAAAGTAGAGGTTAAACTTTTTTTACACGATAAATATTAAAATACAATTAATGCAATCACTTCAAACGTAGTTTTTTTCAAAAAAAACTATTGATTTTATGAAAAAATGAAGTAAATAAGTAAACTATACCTAGTATAAGTAAATATCGTTTTATTCACTCACCGATGTAGGTGATGGCATTTAAAAGACCCTTGCTCTCCAGCGTTAGTTCGAGATCGCATTGCGCCACCGGGCCTACATACCCCATTGTTTTGGTGTCGAACACCGCCGCCCATCCGGACGGAATTGAGATCAGTAGCAGGATGAGATTGAACTTGCCCAGACCGGCCGCCGTGATCGCCGTCTCAAAGTCCGCACCGCCATCTACACCCAAAACACAACAGAGCGAACATAAAAAAAATATTAATTGAGTCGCGTAGCGGGGCACGTACCGTTCACATCCAGCAGTATATTGTACGACATGATCGCAGCCAACACGTGGATGTTTAGCGATTAGCATGTATGGGATGAATGATGATGGTGTGGTGGTGCGTTCGCAAGCATGTGAGCAGATGTAAACACACGCACGATCGGTCGTTGAAGTGTGTGTGAGGTGCGATTTTTGATTGCGATTTTGTGTGAAGAATCTCACTCTGTCTCACTCACCCTCGGCGCTTCTTCGCGGCTGATCGGCGTTGCAGTGACGTATCACCACCAGATGCAGCTCCATTGACGATTCCATGCCGAACGAGTCGCATGTGAGTGCAGCAATCGACTATTTTAGTAATTTCGTTTGCGCGCGAGCTAGCGTTATCAAATTGTGCATATTTTTATTGATTTTCTCATTGATTTGATTGAATGCGGGACTGTCCAGCACATGTTTTAATTTATTTATTATCGCAAACTGCGACGATGTATCAATTTTTTTTGAAATTGCAATGGGGACGCGTGGGTCGCCGCCTATCAATCTGTATGTTCCAAGTTGTACTAGTTCAGCGATATGGATTTACGCTAATGGGAAAATCACAAAAATTAATACTTGCGGATTGATAATCTTGTTTTGCGTGCCAGGTGAAAAAACGCATAAACGTTTTATAAATATTTTTATTACACTATACAAATTGTATGCAGGACATTGTTAAATTCGTATCATGCATTTATATATTAGTCGCACTTACATTATAACTTAATAATTGAGCAACCTTCTACATTGCTTAATGCTGTATCGTAAATTTTTATCACAAGCAATCAATATTTCTTTTAATTTTTCTATTTTGAATATTATTAGAGTAAAATACACAGTTTTATATATGAAAGGTTTATTGTTACACAGTAATCAACCACAAATGTTAGTTTTGAGAATATTACTGTCGAAGTTATCCATAAACAAAAAATGTATCGTGAGTTTTGACTATAAACAATTAATTTTTCTATTGCATAATTTTCTATTTGGAATATTATTAGAGTAAAATATACAGTTTTATATATGAATGGCTTATTGCTAAATAGTTACAAGCCCATCAATGTTGAAGGTTTAATCAAAACTTGTAAAATGGGAAAAATATCTATTTTACATTTCAGATGTTTAAAATGACTTATTGTTAGTATCTTCTATTGCGCAATGCTAACTCTAACTGAAATGGTACTTGTCGTACATCCAGCTCTGAAATTATTGAAATTATTTGAGACTTGATTAGTATGCACCGAATACAAAAATCTATGTGCAACCATGAAAATATTAGTAACTTTCCACTGTTTAATCTCCGTTTCTCGATTGCACAAGAGCGCGTTAAGAACAAGAATTGCAACAAGTTGAGCCTAGTGCAAAATCGTTTTACGTGGCTTCTAAATATAAGACACTGACTTTTTTGTAACATTATATTGTTACCATAGTCGCACCAGGAAGTATAATTGTACTCTCAATTTACAATAAGCGCGGAACACCACAACTTGTTGCTCTAAGTTTTCAATAAATCTTAAGCTACTAAATATATGTAACAAACCTTAAGTTAACTAAAAAAATAACCTATAGGCGCTATTCACAAATTGAAAAATTGCTTATGTGTCTATTATATGCGTTACGTCAGGAGTTAGTGTCGCACATTAATTTTGTAGCATGGACAATGAAAGAGATTTTCCATCCCTGCCTTAGAGAAAATACAGTTAGCCACACAAAAATATCAAAAGAAAGTGCGAATTTTCAATTTAATTTAAATTGAAAATATTTAATAGATTACGATAAGTTGTTAAAAAATTATTAATTACTTAAATAAATAATCAAACTTAATATGCGAAATCCGCAATAGGTACTTTATAATTTTGAATAAATATAAATGACTGGTCAAGCTTTATAAGGTTTCAAAAACTGCACATTTTAAATAATTCTGACAAACACTTTTGTCAATATTACTGCAGTTCATTAATATAAGTTCATAATTTTTTTTATGAATTTGCGACATGGACAATATAATAAAAAGCATTTACTATTCCTGCCTTAGTGCTCATTCACACGCAACGACGATGGGTAAAAAGGAACCTCCTACAATGGACGTCATCACTACACCACATATCTGCTTCTTATCCATGCGAATTATTTACTGATTTTTCATTGACTTTCTTTGTTACATTTAACAATGATGAAAATTTATAACTCTCATAGCGATGACGTCCACTGTAGGAGGTTACTTTTTTACCTGTCCTAGAGGGAATATTGCAAACTATACAAAAATATACTGAATTCAATAATATCACATGATAAATTAAAGTTCGAAGTTTGTACTTAATCTAAATTTGAATTTTTCTATATATTATGATAAGTTATGTATTTTTTACCATACAATTTTGAATAAATATAAATAATCACACGCGCATTATAAGTTTTCGAAAGTCGCTATTCTTCTTTAAGTTTGACGTTGCCATCGTCAGATTAGTCTTCACATTACACACATATATCTAAAGTAGTAGAGTAGAGCAACTCTAACTAAATTTATACTGCAGTTATTTAAAAAGGTACACAAAATATATGTGCATAAATTATAATTGTAATAAGATAAAATTGCAAAAATTTTGGCCAATAGATGTTTATACTAACTTTGCTACTTTATGCAACACATGCTGATTTCACAACATAAACTGCATTTCATTTTGAGATAAAATTTTGTCGAAAAACTATAAATGTAGGTATAGGTGTTATCTTTATTATCTGGTTGCGTATGTACGTGGTGCCGCAGACAATAGTCTATTGTCTGTGGTACCACCTATATAAACGGAAAAAATGGTATGGAATATTTAATGGTGCAGAAATGTATTTTTAGATCAGTTCCGCGCTTCTTTACTTTCGATGTGTACAAATTAATTTAGGTTGATTTACTAATCGTAAGTATGTCGTAGTAGTGTGCATGAATTATTAAAAACGTTATTTAATTAATTTTTTTTACCTTTTTAGGTGGAAATTTATGTTAGTGATTCATCAAACAAAAAAATAATAAAAATGGTTTAAAATCAATGTTTTAGATCCGCAATAGTCAGCCGCTTTCTACCTAGCGCCCATGAAGACTAGTAATTTCATACTGTTCAGCATTCTCTCAGTAAAAAGTACCTAGCTAATGCACACGGTTCCTCATGTGAAAATAAATTGTTGTATTTTTAGTGAAAACTTGAAATAAAATAGAGGTGTTAATTAAATTATTTATTTAAGTATTAAATCAAAGTAAGGAAACTGGTTTTGCATAAACTTAAGAGTTCTCATAAAACTTTGACATATTGATGGGAAGAAATTTAATTTTTACCGATCTTAAAAACATATATAATAGAATTTTTTAAAATTAATTTTGTTAGGTGAAAATTTATATTATTAGAAAAAAAAATACTAAAAATGGTTTAAAGCCAATGTTTTATATTTTAGATCAGGAATAGTCTACCTACTGCTTTCTACCTAGTGCCCATGTGTTTTTTATAACTCTAGTGTTTTCATAACGCCCAGGAGTCTCTCAGTAAAAATCTAGATAATGCACACGGTAGATTGGTTCCTCAGTAAACCATGTAAATAAAAATTGTTGTATTCTTAGTATAAACGTGAAATAAATGAAATGTGTTAATTTAATTATTTTTTTAAACATTAAATGAAAGTAAGGAAACTAGTTTTATACAAAATTATAGTCGACATAAAACTATAACACAATGATGGGAAGACGTTTAAGTTTTATAGACCTTATAAAACAAAAATTTAACATATGACAGGTAATTAATACTGATGAAGCCTACTATAAAAGCTTCATTGCCCAGTAGTAGGAGGTAGGGATCTAGCAGACTATCACCACTTTAAATTCATATTTCAAAATCATATTATTTTTGCATACTAAGCTAAATTCTTATAGTTGTTAACATAAATGACACATATTTTTGTTTCTTTAATTGAACTAAATAATTTGTATTGTATTTGTAAATTGTAAATTTTGTCTGATAATACAGGTAAATAATTTTTGTTGAAAACATTTCTTTTTGCATATTAGAACTATGATTTGTTACATTTTTCTGTCTGTCGGACAAAAACCTAGCGTATGTGAAGCGAACAAAATGGTCAGTAGTTACATATCGTTATTATACTTATGTAAGATGGATTATTTTATAGATAGAAACAACGATGGTTTTTAGAAGTCTATCTATTGGTTCCTATATGATTATAATTAATTCTATTAGATATGATAACGTAGGGGAAAGTCGGGTAAGTCGTACCCCTAATTTAAATTGTAATTCGAAGAATTAAATAGCAAATACAATTTTGTTGATTCTAATCAAAACTCTAGTATATTCTGCTTCTATTTTCCGCAAAGAAGTAAAAAAAGTCATATGCATTTGCTTGTAAGGACCCCGCACAAAACACTGTGATTTTGGACCTCACAGTAGCGTTTTAGTCCATTTAAATGTTATGTACCATGGAGGACTTTTTGATCGGACGATCACAAACTATAACATATTAGAATCTCACAACTTTTTAGTGAGGTCCAAAAACGCTAGTTTTTTGTGCAGTTGGTGACTTATAACCTCTATATCTCAAAAACTGTCCATTTAAAAGTTTTTTGACTGGGGGAACATTTGTTCAGGAGGTCATAAACTATAACATATCAAAATTTCAGAAAATTTCAGTGAGCTCCAAAATCACAGTGTTTTGTGCGGAGTCCTTAACAATTTTCAAAAGTTGTATGTTATACCTACAGTGGAGAGAACATTTATCCAGCCACTCGTTACACCGCTTACACTGTAGTGTCTCCACTGTACTATGGCTTAAGACGCACTGGAGATTTCAATTAAGAGAAACAAATCAGTGAAACATATTTTCTATTATATTCTGCTTACATAACACCTATGTGGATTCAACCAGTACAATTACTGTATAAAATTTTGGTAATTAACATATAACAAAATTGTAACTCTTATAATTAACTTAGTAAATTTTAGACAATAACGAACTGAAGATGAAGATGTAAATTAAACATGCAAGCAATTTTAAACCAAATTTGTGACAGATTTATTCATTTTGATAATTAGATTTGGAAAAAGCTATATGTTTCCATATGGATATGAGACACTATGCACCTACTAGCACAATATGAGGAAGCAATGACTTAGGATACTAGAGTATATTTTTAACATATCATTGTCACACAATATCTAATCAATATTTAACATTAGTATACAAAGCAAATAATTCTCAAACTAATGTATAATAGTTAGCTCAAATGAGCTGTGGAAGCTTATAATTACTAGATAAATATTATATATTGGGTGATTGCATAAGTTCGTGCCCGAATTGCACGTTTCCCGAAACATTCTTTTTAAACTGTGCTGTTATCAATTTTATGTTTATATTATTTACTGATAGTGATTTACATGTACAGTGAGTCAACATAAGCTTAGAAATAAAGTTAACTTAAATGAAGTTGTGTGCAGGGTTAGTATTCAAAGTGGAAAATGGTAAGATATGCAACATGTCATATTATACGAATTTAAAAAAGGAGTGGTGTTGGTACGGCTACAAAAAATATTATTGTGATCGTGCTTCTGCTTTAAGGACCGTTAAAAAGTGGTTTGGACGATTTCGAAATAGTGATTTCAATTTAAACGATCAACCTGGTGGTTCAGTTTGTTCTGTCGGAATGTGCGGAACTCATTATATAGAGTTTCGAAGTATAGCCAAGTTCTTTAAATGGCAAACGGCTGTCGATTTATCAACATTTAAGTTCTCAGCAATCTCTTCAATCGAAATTCTTGGATTACTATTCACCCAATCACAGATACAGTCATTATTAATGCCAGAAGGTTACCCAGAGAGGTTGATCGTTTAAACTGGAATCAGCATTTCGAAATCGACCAAACCACTTTTTAACTGTCCTTAGAGATCTGAATAAACGTCTCTAATATTTTTTGCTGCAGTACCAATACTCACTCCTTTTTTAAATTTGTATAATATGACATATCGCAAATACAACTTATCAGTTTCTATTTTAAATACTAACCCTGTACACAACTTAATTTAAGTTAACTTTATTTTTAAGCTTATGTTAATTTACTGCACCTGTAGAACACTGACAGTAAATAATATGATCATAAAATTGATAACAGCACAGTCAAAAAGGAACGTTTCTAGCTACGCGCAAATCGAGCACGAACTTATGCAATCACCCAATAAAAAAGATAAAAAATGAACTTTGTTGAATAAAATCTGTAAACGCATTGATACGGTAACAAAACTTTAATATATGCCAAATGGGACTAAATTGATTGTAATGTCATTGTTTTTGGAAGCTTAGGCTTTATGTTTATAGCTCTTCAAAATTATGAAGGTATGACTCTATCCTCTATATAGGTATTGTTGCGTTTGAAGAGCAATATCGCGATGCACTATCAGCCGAAATACCGATTATATCTTTATCGTGTTAATTTTCTACAATAGTTTTCAGTTTATAAAAAAACAAATTGAATAGATTATGTTGTTATCTCAACAATTCCTTACATTCGCTAAAGTAAATTTGAACCACCGACAATATAATATCTATAGTTATTAATTGGGCCAGCAAAGGTGTATCTACCAAAGAATGCAGGTTAACGAGATTTGCGTAACAAAATACAATAGAACGACGTAGACAGAGCATAAATCTTGATAAATATGAATAGCTATATAGTGTTGTTTATCACAAACAAAATTATGATTTATGCTTTTAAAAACTAAATAAATATGTTATAAAATGCTATTATTTTACTTCCTTGCTGATTATACTACCATTAAACTATATATAGAGTGTTGCCTTATATTTGAGACATACTTGTCGGGTCTGGGTTATTTCAACACGTCCCAACTCGGTAACAGCAAACTCGGTGATGAGCTAACTCGGCGATAAGCCATTTTGGCACAGGTTACTTTGGCTTCTAGTCAATTCGCCATCACTTCGTAATTAGTTTTGTTATATTTTTTATAATCTATTATACTACTAATATGCAAAAATTCGTCGTTAAAAACCATATTTATATTAAAATGTGCCGGCGTTAAAGTTGTGAGCGCAGAAGTTGCCGGTGCCGAATTGACCTGACGCCGAAATAACATTCACCGAGTTGGGAATTACCAAGACTGTGTACCATCTTAGTTATTTTTAAGTTTTACTGTAGACATTTTGATGTTGCGAATTAATAATAATTCAATTTTTAATTTATAATAATTTTATTTAAAAATAATTTTAATGATATTGTTAATGTGTATAAATTTTTAATAAGGCTTTCGAGCATATAATTCCACATCCGCATAAGTACATGTTTGTGACGCTATATTGTTGTTTAGTCGTATCACATTTTTATTATACTTATACGTTTCGACCATATAATCATCCATAATCTCCCTTGGTAAATGAAATGGAATGTTGTCCAACCATGGACATATAGTTTGCATAGAAACTACATAAAAAATTAAAGTAAGTTTATTGTCATTATTGGATAACAAATACTTACCACGATATTCTTCATCAGTTTCGTACGTAGATTGTTCATCTTTAAATGACGTTAAGCAAGAAAAGCCTGCATTTTTCACATTTTTACATAAATTTTCAATAATATCATCCAATTTCTGTCCCAAAAATGTAATTTCTGCGTCCTCAAGGAAATTGCCCCATTTTTCACTCATCTTGAATTTGCCCCAAACTATAGTTAAAATTGCATGCGCACCAAATTTGCATAACAAATCACCGCCTGGTACCAACGTATTAGAGAGATTGAACATTTGTCTAAAACAGATTATTTGAGATATTTCAACCGCATTTCATTAACTGCAGTTAATAGTTATCAAATTAGGAATAGACAATATTTTGAAGACTGTCTTTCTGACAGGGGATAGAGGTGTAAAAATAACATCTCTTTTATGGCAATTGGAGGAATATTTTAATGTGGTTACGGCAAGCCGCAGTTAATATCTATCAAATTATGAATAGATCATATTTTAAATGCTAACTTTCTGTCAGGAAATACAGGTGTAGAAATGCTTGCTTTATTTATGCAAAAAAGAAGGCAATATTCAAAATATTGTCTATTATTCAAAGGAATCTATCTAAAAAAAAACTGAAGACTCAAAAAATTTAAGTTCAAGTTATGAA
>JARJDW010011373.1:0-21670 GCA_030264715.1 Adinopsis sp. GC000173
AAATACTTTAATAAATAATAAACATGACTGTTTAATTCAATTTAATGTGCGAGTCATATTTTCTTAGAAAAAAAATCCGGAAAATTTTGCCTTTTCAGAGTAGACTAACCCCTTAATAATGAATATTGTAAATTGAAAAACAAAATGTTAAAAACTTTTCAATCCATATGAACTTCATTGCGTTTCGAAATCGTCTCTGATCGGTCCGTCGTAATGGTCGCAGTCGTTGGAATAAGAATTGGGCCCGCTCGAACGACTAGAGCTACGACTGCTTTAAAACCGGAGGTTTTCTCCAAGGACTCCTATTGTAGACTTGCCCTAATAGTTGACGCGGTTGTCAAAAAGGCAGCTATGCATAAAAGCGTGATAATATAAAAAAATCTTTTTATACAAATTATTGAATGTAGTGCTTCATACCTAACTAGAGGACATCCATCAACGTGCCTTTCGTAAGTTTCTTGATATGCGCCACCGCCTTGTTGTAATACAAACACTTCCACTTCATGTCTATGCAATAAAATATCGTGAGACAACGAACCATGGCAACCACTTTGCGCCTCAACATGATATACATGCAATTCTTCAGCCGCCGGTATGGGTAAATTCAGTATATCGACAGAGTTGTACTTCTTTATAAAAAAGGTTTCGTTACTGTTAATCTTGTATAGGGTTACATTCGCGTCGCATTCTAAATTGCTATAGATCAATATGTGCCCATCTTCCTCCCTTAGAAATCCGGGCGGTGCCAACGGGGATGCCATCTCAGTTTCAAGCGCCATAATTGCCGCCACAATAAATGCCAGAGCAGCCAGGATACCGCCGGTCATAATTCGTTGTAGCGGTTTGCGCAAGAGGTACACCTTTCCAAACAATGGGTAAATGCCATATTTAAACAACGGTATAAAAACAACGACGCACACCGGATTAACAACCAAATCAAATACATGTTCGTCAATCAATTGATTGTTTAAAAAACGATTTGTTTTCATTAGTTCCTTCTTCCAATCGCCATGAAACTGCTGAAAATAGATCATCCAGAAGAGCGGCATGGGAATAAATAAGAGCAAAACGCGTAATGTAACTTTCAGATCTTCAATGAGTGGCTCGTCAAATTTCGGCGACGCGTTGTCCAACCAATGCGCTTTTTTCTGTTTGGTTTTCAGCCGCATTCTTATTGCATACTAAACAAGAAGTATAATTGACAGAAGATGAAAAAGATAATTTATAAATTTGTTTTAAACATACGTATATACATTTCACGGCACTTAAGCTAATAAGTTTTCTTGGCTGGACTTTCTTATACAATTTTAAAAAATTTCCAAATACAAAAATCACTGCAAAAAGGTGTTTAATTTGTTAATATGAATTAAATTTATATGAGAGTGTAAGTCACACACGACAAAAAAGTTGCAAATACACCATAATTTTCGGACAAGAGATCTGCATGAGATTAAATGTCTATTCCCATCCCAACCACTCCTAAATCTTTATTTGGAATGCCCAATTATTCCTGCCCATTATTAACATTACCGTACCTTGTATCCTTTATCCCTTATATAAATATTACAGTACCAAAATCTGTTTTGGAGGTTGGAATCACATTTTAACTCATTTCGCTCTTAAAACGCATCGATTTTAACGCGAATGTTAATAAATAGTAAGGGAAAGACATTTTAAAGCGATTTTATGTGAAAACCGCATAGAAATTACGATTTCTGATTTGTCTTTGACATGAGACTACCGCTACTACTACTACCGTTTATACGTCAAAGACATTTTGCACTCAGAAATCGTGTTGATTGCTTGATTGATTGGTGTATCGGCGTGTGTTAATCGTGTTTGTTAATGTTTTAGGACAATCATAAAGATCGTAGTGTGTCGTCGCAGCAGCAGCAGAAGAGACTACCAAAATTCATCAAAGCATGGCGTAGACTGTAGAGTATAAGGAAGGAAGAAAGGAAATCATTCATTCATTCATTCGTTGTAGACTGGATTTGGGCTAAAGAACCTGCATTTTGTTTGTTGGTACATCAGAGAGCGGCGCAATGTTTTAATACGTGTGTCGTCTTATATTAATTTTTGCTGTAATATATCTGATTTTCCATTCATTATCGCTTGATTGATTGCATATTGAGAAACACTGTGTGATGTATGTCATCATAAAAAGTACTGTAATATAATAGTTAATACAGTTAATAATTTTTGGGGTCCATAAGTACACCGGGTTCCCAAATGTGTTATATAATCCTGTCAGAATCTGGTGATTTCAGGACAGATGCCACAACTTATAACTCTCATGGCATACCCACATGATTTACATTTCTATTCAGTACCTTTCACCTACTATTAATTTATTCCCAACTATTTCCGAGAACCTACTGAGTAAACCTAAATCCCAACCAATTCTATCCCATTAAATACTTCAAAAATTATTTCCCATTTGCACATCTCTGTTTCAGGCTTAATGTCGTTATCAAACATTTAAGGTTGAATAACTTTTTAGTCGTTTAACGATAAGCAACGTATGATTTTCACGTGCACAGCTTTTTAGTCGTGTTCGATATGTTTCTGCATATCTTACCTAATCCCGTCCCCATCATCACAGTAGATAGCCAAAAACCCATTGCTTCCTCCATCAGCCACATTAGAAGGATTGCTGCAATCGCGGCGATATTCATAATCATATAGAACCAAATGAAAAACGAGAAGAGTTGCGACTTTTCGCCCGGTTGTTCAAACTGGTCGCCGCCGAGTGACACTATGCACGGCTTAATACCACCGCAACCCAATGACATCAGCAGCAGCAGCATTTCCGGAAAGGGCAGCTCGGCCGCTGCAACGAACGTTATGCTGATGGCGCCAAACAGGTGAATTAGTCCAAATAGCACAACGGTACGAAACTTGCCTAAGTAGTTGTCGGCAATCTGTGCGCCGATAATTGGAAACACGTAACACATTGCCACGTACATCTTATAAATGCTCTTTGCATCAGTTTTGTTATACTTCAAAGAGTCAGAAAGGAAACCATTTAGAAGTGCTACAATGTACCAAAATTACATTATTATTACTTCATTTTATGTATTAAATATACGTACTTCGCATTGCATAATAATTGAAACGTTCACAGAACTCGGCCGCAAAAATGAAAAGCATCGAATATTTGAATTTCCATCCTGACTGAAAAAATCCATCATGTTTAATTACGTTTATTGATTATAAAGTATTTACGTACGTGAAGTTGCACGCTTGAGTCTTCTCCGATCGATGTCCCGCTAGTGGACATTATCGAAATAAAAATTAAAATCCCTGGTAAAAAAAAAGAAAAAAAAAATTAAAAACGAATAAGAAAACCCCGGTTAGAATGTCATTTTATTGACATGATAAACAAAACAACAGGCTACTTTGATATTTATCTTCGTGCTGGATCGACAGCCGAACATTCACGAATTATTTAATTTAATATTGACTGGGGGCGCCAGTAGTCGCGACAATTCTACTTGCACGCCAGTAAAGATTTAGACTATTTGTTAAAAATGCAGGTAATTGGAATGCCAGTTTCAATTATAAATTATTACCGAGTAGTGAAGGTGTACTATACAGTTCTTAAACATATTAACTGGTGTAAAAAATGGATTGATCGTCAAATTATTTTCGAGACTTCTGCAAAACTTCTTGTAGAGCTTGCAGCAGAAGATCGTAAGTGTCAAAAACTACTTTCGGGTGACAAAACATAATTTTGATATGGTATTAAGATGTGAGGGTTGTTAATTTACTAGCGCATTTCTAATCACTGGGACAAGTTAAATTCGGAAGGCGGCTGAGTTTTTCCGTCCATGGATACATAAATTTGACTTGTGTACAAGTTGATGTTACACATGTAATTTTATTTTACTGCCGCCAGTGAATCCAGTATAATATATTGATTTAGTGACTCAAATGTGCCATTAAATTTCTATTTCAATGCCTTGGTACATAATTATTTTCTACCAGCAAGCGATAAGTAGGTTTGTTACGCTTTGCTTGACAGCGAAAAGGCGATGCTTCCTCAAGATTCTTTATTTAGACTTGTCATTGGAAATATTTTAATAAGAAACTTTAAATTCAATTTCAAAAACTCACTAATTAATAATATTGTATGGCTCCTATTAGAGCTTCATAATTTTAACTTTAGCATAAAGCTCTTTTGTCTGCCGGCCACTTAGGGATTGCCGGAATTAAAGGGGCCGACGTGGTTGCTAAAAAAAGAGAGAGGCAAGGTCTCTCATCTCCCCTAACGCTTTAGGGGCTTCACTACCCGATGTTTGTCACCATGAAATTAGACTCGACCAAGAAGGTACAAATCTGATGGCGTACAGACTACTGGTTGCCACATCAAAAATCTCATTCACCAATTTTTTTAAAAAGTTATGGTTCAATATATGTAAGCTTAAAAAAAGAATCGCGTACAAAAGTATGTTCAGGCTTCGTTTTGGGCACGGATGTTTCCAAAACTTATCTAGCGCGATTAAATATAACTCAAAATGCGAACTGTTCTTGTGGGCAATCAGATTCGTTAGAGCACATACTCTTTAACTGTCCTACCAATGCTTCTCAATTGATTAACCTCACCTCCGACCTAATATCTATTGAATGCAGACCACCGTATAACCTAGCATTTCTCTCTACGCTTTAGTAATACCCATATTAAATTAATTTGTGACCAATTGCAATACCCGTCTCTGATGTAACCTAGGAAACTCAAGACATTGGACACAGTTGACTGGAATTAGAATGTTTTTTACAATTCAAATATGCTATGAAATATCATTAAACTGCATTTGAAACAAATTTTCAGTTATAGTTTTCATTTCACCATAACAGGTGAGTTAATCAATGATAACATTTAAAAAAATCATTTATGCAGATTGTATAATTTAATTAAAATTGAGTAAAATATACATGTAAATTAACCCGGTGTACACATTTATATTATTTATATTTAAAAAACGAGAAAAATGCAGATATCGTCATATGAAAATCGCGTCCGGTTGACGTCGGCCTTTCAGTGAAGTTTTATGTATTTTACTTTTACCAAACTTGCTACAGTAAATAATGTTACGATCTTGAAATAATTACTAGGAAAACTTTCAACGACGGAGACGATTTTTTAAATAAAGAGACTAGAAATATGTCCATAGGTTTTAGTTAGTATTCGTTCAGTGTAATTGTAAGGTAATTTAAATTAATATGTAGACATCACGTATTTATATTTTAACGTTAACGCTGCCAACACGCCCATATCCACAAATATAAAAAATGAGCAAGTTAAAAAATGTGACGACTGAAACAGAAACATAATTAAATTATACACAAGAAATTACAAATTTTCTTCAATTGTAACAATACCATTTTGTCATTTTCAAACAACGTTTCAAAAATGGGTTTTATAAGCCTGCCCAATGCTATACTGACAAGCCAAAATGCTTGCATCAAACACTTCATATTATCCGGTGCCTGCGTATATGAAAATTCGATAGCGCTAATTGCAAACATAACTTCCGCGGCGGCAAGTATAATATGTTGGGGTAGCAGCCACCAAAAACTAATGCGATCATTTGAAGCCAATTCATGTATTGTAATCTTCTATAATATATCAACAAATGCAAATTTTTATTATCAACGGTTGCATTTTTCACGTACTGGTTGATTGTCGTTGACATTTACAAAGACCGCATAAATGCTTCGTACGTTAAATCTTGCAGGTCTTACATAGACGTCGTCCACAATTATATCATACAAATTTGGAAATGGGAGAGTATGTATCTCGACTTCAGATGTATTCTGAGTCACATTTAGCTTCAAAGCGTCTTTATAATAAAAGTTTACATACGCGTTGCGTGTTTTCGGTCCATTAATAGCTATCCTAAAATGATTATCATTAATTGGTAAACTGTTGATATTAAAAAAAACTCCAAAACAGAATGCATGAACTAAAACTCGGGTTGCAGCATATGGTATTTCTATTTTCTTCAGTTGAGAATACTTTAAATGCATATAGGGTGAATTCTAACATCCAAACCACCTAACTAAAATGGTAACTAGAGGGAATCAAAATAGGAACGTTCTTTACATGAAGTTTTAATTTGATTCAAATAGGAAAGTGTTAAAATTATTTACATGTTTGACTATCACTCGGATCAAAAAATTTAATTAAATACAATATGCTTAAAATGATTTACGTAAGAAAACATTTGTTCATTTTGCGAAAAAAATGCATTTTTAGTATAGTCATAAACTTAGGAGCGTATAATGGCAACAATTTTGAACATGATTTTTGCAAAAAATCGAAGATCTGGATATTGTTGTCACCTCAGGGTACGATTACGTTGGTTCAGAATTCGTACGAAGTTTAACCGTACGATAGTGTGGTTACATTGCATGAGAATTTGTAAGCAAAAACATAAAACAAATTGCAGTACACGTATACAGTAATGAGCAATGGACAAAGTAACAGCGTTGTGCTTAATTAAAAACCCCTTACTAATGTTTCTATTAATGAAAATACTGAAAACATTTGACCACTTCTTTCCACAACTTGGTATGTAATTCTCTTTTATGATAGAACTTACTTCTTAGATCCCATAATATGATTTTCTTTCTTCAATAAAAGCAATTAGTTTTTCGCAATTCATGTTTCAACTGTAATTTTCGTACGAATTCGTATGTCAAACTGAAATTTTTACAAGTTCGTACGAATTCTGTTCCAATGTTACCGCAGCCTCATGGTAAACGCAAAAAAGTTGTAAACGTGAGTAAGTATCTCCGGTATCTCTACCAGAGTTTTAATGATATCCTCTACCTACCATTTGTAACCGATATATTAAATATATATTCTGTATAGAAGGTCTGAAATAAGTAGTACTGTCAAATTCTTACATAAGTTGCGGATATCCATCTTCATCTCTTTCAAGTTTTCCATAAAATTGGCTAACTTTTCGTTGCAACACACATACACTTAGCTCTTTTTTATACACCCATATATCAGTACTCATATAACCATAACAAGAATTGTTAACCGCCATGGAATAGGTATGATGTCTTTTACGAGGCGGAATGGGCAAATTTTGTAGATCGAGAAAAGTGTATTTCGTAATAATATAAGTTTTGCTACGATCTTTCATATATATTGTTCCACTCGCATCACATTCCATATTGTTGTAAATCAAGGTGCGGCCATCGCCCCTTATAATAAACCTTTGCTTGTCCGGAGAGGATGCTTTCTCAGTTTGAAGCGCTATAAGTGCCGCCACAACCAATGCAAGACCGGCGAGGATACCACCGGCAATAATTCGTTGTAGTGGTTTGCGCAAGAGATGCACCATTCCAAACAGGGGGTAAATGCCATATTTAAACAACGGTATAAAAACAAGGACGCAAACTGGATTAACCACATCCCAAAACTCTGTTTTGATTAATTCATTGTTATAGAAACGATTCATTTTCATTTGCACCTTTTTCCAATCGTCAAATTGCTGTAGATAGATCGTCCAGAAAAACGGCATAGGAATGAATAGGAGCAAAACAGATAGAGCCACTTTAATATCTTCAATCAGCAGATCGTCAAACTTTGGCGATGCGTGGTCTAACCAATGCGTCTTCTTACGCTTGGTTTTAAGCCGTTTTGCAAGCGCATACTATAACATAAATAAAGAATAAAGTGCGTGTCTACTATTCTATGGAAATTCGACATTAAAACATGTGAAAATTGACATTGCTTCAAATTTTCATAATATTCGTGCTGTTTTTTTGTAGCTGATCATTTACCACATAAATAATGAGATATGTACCAATAATATTTGTGACATTTGCGTTTTCATCAAACTTAAACAATATAAAAAAATCACCTAAATATTAATTTTCACATGTTTCCATCAAATGTTGACATTTTAAACTAATGATATTGCAGTTTTTACTCAAAATTTAAATGAAAAATTATTTGTTTTACTTCAGTAAAAAACCAATTTTATCGTAGTATTGACGCAAAATGAATTCGTTCTATTTGCATAGCCTGGAATTGAATTGCGGCAAATAGAACATATTAGTTCCAAAAATTTCTACTTTAGCGCTGTTAAACTTTCGTTTACATTGCGCGGGAAAAAACATAACCTTCTTAATGTTTGAAAAGTCAACTTTTAAACTTGTGCGTTTGACATTAGATAGAACATTAAAATTTTCCAGAAAAAAACTTGGAACATAAAATTGCCCCTTTTTGGGAATTGTCAGATAAATAAAAAGGTTAACAGTTCATGTTCCCGTGCAAATAGAACAAAAAAGTCCTCGTTTGGAACATTGTTCCGCAAATAGAACAAAGCTAATAGCTTATTTGATCAATTTTCCCCCAAGTTTTCACACTCAATTCGGAATTTACATGTATGCCAGAAACAATAAAAAAATGTTATAAATAGAACTTAAACATACGTGAATACAACTAATGGCATTTCTGGTAATATGTTGTGTAGGCTTAAAAATCTTGTACGTAGGCTTTCCAACTATAAATACAACTGCAAACAAAACTATGATTTTGTGTTTGAAATTTAACAAAATTAATCAATTACCTAAAGCTGTACCCATCATCATGGTGGCCAGCCAAAATACCAATATCTCATCCAACATTTTTGTCAGAATTATTGCTACAACCGAAGCGAAATTAATCGCCATATAAAACCAGAAAAAAAACGATTCCAGTTCCGCCTTTTCAACCGGTTGCTGAAATTGATCGCCGCCTAATGCAGCTATACATGGCTTAATGCCGCCGCAAGCAAAACCCATCAAAAGTAACAGCATCTCGGGAACGGGCGCCGCTATAGAAGCAACACCCGACAGGCATATAGAGCTTAACAAATAAATCACCGAGAACGCAACCACCGTGGTATATTTACTAAAGTAATTATCGGCATAGTGTGCGCCAACTAATGGAAACAGGTAGCACAAAATGATGAACATGTCATAGATACGCCTTGCATTTTTTTGGCGAAAGTTAATTGAGTTGATAAGGAAGCCGATGATAAGCTCTAGAATATAATAAATTAAATAAACTATTATTATTTTAGAAATTAAATAAATATTCACCTCGGACTGCATAATAATTGAAGCGTTCGCATACCTCGGTGGCGAGAATATAAAGTATAGATTTTTTAAATATCCCCAAATTCTGAAAAATGAATAATATTTTTAAGATTTATTTGTACTATAATTACCAAATTAATTTGTGAATTAAAAATGAACAAAAATCACATTTTCTCTCATTTCGGTCGTTAAAAATAAATGCCAAAATGAGGCTGTAATGTAAGGAATCAACCATTTGCTTACTTCGCGTCTAGGAGCAACTGGTTCTGGAGCAATCGGTTCTTCTGGCGGAGCCGGTTCGGCTTCAGATTCGGTGGACTCACGGTAGGGTTCTTTCGCCAATGGTGCTGTACTAACCGTCGATCTTCTGAACGACCACCATGATGACTGTGAAATTGATAATAGTTCGTTCAATTGCATTTAAAGGTATTTTTAAATGCATACCTGAGCCGTAAGTGGTGCTGGGTGCGACTCGCTCACACTTGGTTTGTTTGAAACCCCTGGGTGCAACTCTCTCACACTTGGTTTGGTTGAAATCGCTGCGTGCGACTCTCTCACACTTTGTCTGTTTGAAGCCGCTGGGCGCAACTCTTTCACACTTGGTTTGTTTGTTAGATTTGATTTTGACCACATAATCAAAAAATAAATTTAATAAAATCCTTGGTAAAAATTAAAATAAACGAGACAACCCCCGTTAAAATGTCACTTTGTTTCCGATAAACAAAACAACAGGCTACTTTGATATTCCAAAATCGATCAAAGCAAGCTGTAAAAAATATTAATAATAGAAATGTCACTTAATTTGCTTGCACTGAAATTCCACTTATGCACTAAACAATGTTATTATTAATGTTGTCTTCCTATTTCGCAATGATACAGGTAAAAATATGCACAATTTTTTAAACAAATATTTACCATATTCACTAAAAATCGTAATGCACAAGCGAATAAGATTTGAAATTCTTAAATCAATCAAAGTAAGCTGAAAGCTGTAGATTGCAGAAGATAAATAGTGCCGTTCGGTAAATACACCAAGAACAACTAATTTTTGTTCACTCTACTTGAGATAACTTCATGTAAGTATATACGAACGCTTACGAACGTATTTAACTCGTCGATGAAACTTGTTTGACAAATATAACTTAGCGTTTATAACTATATATAACTCTCCATTTTTTAATTAATCAAGAGTTATTTTAATAAAAAATCCATTTTATTAATAAATCAGAGAATGTTCGTAAGTCTTCGTATACATCTGAAGATATCTGCAGCCATGTAACAAAATTTCTAAATGCTCTAAATATAAATGCCAAATGTCACTTAATTTTCTTGCATTACAATTCCACTTGTGCATGAACATGAACTAAATGTACAGTTTAATATCACTTTGATAGCGAATAAGATTCTAGTAAGCAAAGAAAATTATGCAACATTGCTTCTCATCGTCTTGTGTGCGTCAATTGATTTTATCTTGGTACTTCACAGTGATGAAGGGAAAAACGTATAACTTTCTTGTATTTTTATCTACTAAGTTGTCACTATTTTCACTAAAAGAAACTTAATTATTGATATTTTAAAGCTAGATGGACAAAAGCAAAATATTTTCTGAAATTCAAAAACATGGAAATTACAAATTTATGTTTTTAGTTTTAAATCGTTTTTTACTAAAACTTATTTTAATAGTTTAAATAAAATGCAAAGTTGCAAGCAGTTTCTTTTGAAGTAAAAACAGTGTTTGTTGATTTCATTAAAAAAGTATACATTTAGAAATTCAATTAAAAGTCGCATAAAACTCGATGTAAAGTCTTTTTTAGATTCAGATTTTTTACAAGAGAATTGAATTTTCAACATTAAAATATTGAATGCGGCACTTGCAATTATCAACAGGGCATGAATAATTACAAATCTTGTTTATAATATAAAATTTTAACTTAAATAATGCGTCATATACAATATCTTACATAAATTACAGATCACTAAAATGCCTAACATGCAGTAACAAATCACATTTTCTTTAAAAAAAATTAAATTAAGCACCTTTATTATTGGTTGTCGGCTTTGCATTCATATCGACATTGTCATCCTCATTCTTTACGTATTTGTATTTGACCGCCATCAGCATAAAAATGAACGTATCGATTAGCATGATCACAGCGTAGAGCAGAAAATTCAACGACTAGAAATTGCAATAATAATTATGTATGTTTTTCATTCTTATTTTTAGTATACGCACGTATTTATCGAAAAAGTCAGCCGACTCGATTACGATTACAATTAGATTGCCAACGGCGCTGGTTAGCAGCCAAGCCGCTTGAAAGATGGACTTCATTGTGGTGGGTGCCTGCGAATAGGAGAACGCCAGTCCGGTGATGGAGAAGATAATTTCGGCAATAGTGATTACAACGTATTGGGGAAGAATCCACAGCATGTGTATGGTATTGTGTTCGGTTATCTCCAAAATTGCTACCTCCTAAAATATTATATTCATTTGGAATATATGCATATGGAATAAGAAATTCTAAGAACTTTTTTGCTCTTTTTAACTGTTGCTGAAACATTGTATGTATATTAATATAATAATTAAGAATACAAATTGACAGAAATACACATCATTGCGAGAAAGGTAAGCTGTTAGATCTTTTTAAAACTTTTGAAATTAAGCGGGCTCTAAAACAGCAAGTATCTTTAATGAATGAACGGTTAGACGTGCTCAATTCTAAAATTATTGAACATTTTTCTTTAAATTGGTTTAACCTAATACATTTTTCTGTGAAAAAACTATAGTTAGTTCTGATAATGGTCGTCGAACGAAATGTGCGCATCAATTCTAGTATTACTTTATAAAAATAAAATAAATAATTTAATGAACCAACCAAGTGAATTTATTTGAATTTGTATTCTAAATTGTTATATTAGTATGGAATAAAGCTGGGAAAATCATTTACTCCATTATATAAGACTCGTTTTTTCTTTAAAAAAATGCAAATGCTTCTTATATTGATTAATACAAAAATGTTGAGTGATAATAGCCAAACATTTGATTCTCTCTGAAATTTGTCTTCTGCCACCATTGAATTCAACTGGCAGCAGTTTAGCAAATAAGATTTTATTAATTTAAATTTGCAATCTGATTCTAAAAATGTTTAAGACATTGAATATTGTAGTATCTTATATTCTCTAAAATCCAGTTTATTTTTTTTTTTGGTTTTAAATCGCAAAATTAAGAACATACCGCTCGGTCTTTTCTGTCGTTAGATATAAATGTAGTAAAGACGCCTCAAAATATTGTTTGTGCATAGGTCGTATATTAAATATGGTTATGTTTTTGTCTGCCCAAAACGTAAATGTGTTGTTTTTGTGCATTATACGAGTAAATTATCTAAATTCAAAGACTATGAGTCAGCAATAAGCTTGATTGTACAAAACTATTCTTTCTGATAAAATACATACTGAATGTTGTAGGTCTGTTTCATTAACATTGATGATAACTGTGTATACACCTCCCAATTTGAAGTCATAACTTTTTAATTGTTTGCCGTTCAATTTAATGGCGTAGCTTTCTGGTTTGAGTAGAGAGTGCTTCGTTTGAAAATCGCTCGAATTTGATTTGATTACAATATCATTTTGTATATATTCTATGTTGTATAAAGTTTTTGCTGAGTTTGTGTAGGTTAACGTTCTAAAATTGATCAAAACTTGTTATAGTATTATATAAATAATCGTGTTTATAATCACCTAATTGAAGGAAATCCATTGTCGTCTTTTCGAATGTCATCCACAAATTGCTGATCGCCATGCAATAAATATCCAACAATTTGTTTTTCATTTATCGTTATACTGCCGTTTTTCTTTATACATGCACCATCCACCGTGAATTTGAAGACATCGACATTCTTAACCGTTAAATCCAGCTTGGCGAAGTTCATTCTGTCAATGTGCGTACCGTTGCCGCCACCATAAGCGAACGAAACATCACAGTCGTAGTTGTTGTAAACGATTAATTGAGCCTCCCCGCTTTCCGGTAGGATTGGATTTCCCGCTTCGACAGCGGCTGCCACCGCTGCTGAAATAATAAATGCGACCGCCGCCAGAATCATTCCCGTCACCATGCGCTTGAGCGGCGTGGTGAGCACGTTTATTTTATTCAGACATGGATATACAACGTATTCGAATAGCGGAATGAAAGCGAGGACGAGGACAGGATTGATGACCTGCATCTGATCCGGTAGAATAGTGTAGAAGCCGATGTTGCCATCCATGTTGCGGGCGAGAAACGTCCAGCCGCTGCCTTGCTGATCGAACAGCGCCCAGAAAACAGGTATGGGGATGTAGAGGAAAAGGACACGTAGTGCTGCTTTAACATCTTTGACGAGCTTCGCGCCGTATTTGTCTTCGGCATGATCCAGCCAGTGGTCTTTGCGTTCCTTGCTTGTCCATTTAGTTTTTAGCGCATACTATAAATTAATCGTGATTAGTTATTTAAGTACGGACTTTAATATTGTCAATTTAGACGTACACAGTAGATCTGAGTGATTAGCCTTGTTTACACGTTATCTTAACTTTAATAAATTATTTTTTTATAAAATGACTTAGCATAAGCTTATAATTAATAATGGTTTTACAGAAAATTCTAGTTAAAATATTTTCTGCAATAATTTAAAAGTAGTTCAAATTATTATTTCAATCACCCAAATTTTTTTTAATTAAAATTTAGGGGTTTTGAAGTAAAGTAGATAGCTTAATTATCATCTGCATATTTTTGTGTTGTTCCAAAAAGGTATTAAATTTATTAAATATAATACACAAAGCTATATTAAGATTTAATATATCTAAATTAAGGTTAGGTTTTATTTTTACCCCTTTTTCCAAGATTGGTTTTAATTTCAGATGAACTTACCCCAATACAATTGCTGACCTGCACGATCATATTCTCTTCGGGATTGACAATTCTATACAGAGGCTTGCCCATTGCGAAAATAACTATATAAGCAAGACAAATGATGCTAGAAGTTGTATTAAAATAACAATAATTTCTTACTTATTGAAAGTATCATTAATATCCCAGGAACGCCAAACGCCCACGTGAAGCACTGCTCGCTGCCGAAACACGATGCGTCACGCAACAACGGCGTAATGAACGAAGAGATAAAGCTGCCGAAGTTGATGCTGAAGTAGAAGAGCGAAAAGAAGCCGGCGAGCTGTGATTCCTGTTCAGGCAGCACGAACTGATCGCCGCCGAACGCTGAGACGCATGGCTTGATGCCGCCGGTGCCAACGGCGATCAGCAGCAGGCCGAGAATGCTGAAGGCCTGCTGCGGCAGATGGACGAGCGGCGTGGCGGCGAGCGATATTATCACATTGCCGATCGCATAGATGATCGATACGTAGAGAATGGTGCGATACTTGCCCAGCCAGCTGTCGGATAGGATCGCGCCAAAGACGGGGAAAAAGTAAACGAGCATCACGAAGGCATGGTAGATGATCTTCGCTTCCGGTTGTGTGTAGAGGAGCATGTCGGTAAGGTAGATGCTGAGTATGGCTGAGGAAAAACATTTAATTCTATTAATTTCATTATTGAAATACTAAATAATATTTTAAAGATGGCTGGTAACTTTATTTGACAGCAGTAAAGTAGAAATCTGTAAAGTCGATAATTTTACCAATTTTTCTAAACTGCCAAATCAAAGAAGAAAATACTTTAAATTTAACTAATATTATTTAAGAATTTGTAATTTATCAATTGATATAGAGTAATGTCGCAATTTGGACAGATTGTATTCCTTTGATACTGATTCAATTAACTACCAAAATTTTCGATAGGTGGCTTGTGGTATAGGAAGAAATTGATATTATAGTGTGATTGTCTTGTCATATTATAAATAACTGTGAAATGTTATTAGAATACAATGTGCACGTCTGTTGTAGGTGAGGTACGTACTTCGCATGCCATAGTGACTGAATCTTTCGCAAAATTCATTGCTAACGATGAAGAATACTGACTTTGGATAGGAGAGATCCACCTGCAATATTAAAGGTATGATTAGAAATTTTAAAAGGTATGAACGAGATGTATGAATATTCACGTAAAACACATGAAATTAATTAGTGCTTTATGCAATTTCAACGTAAGTTAATTGTCTTAATTATTATTTCTATTGTATTTTCAAAGATTATCGTTGGTTTTACACCATAACCTTAAAAATGGTTCAATAGAAATAATGCTTAAATTCTGGTGTAAACCATATAAAACTATTATTTGATAAAAGTTGTAAGTGAGATAATTAATTTATTTGCTATTTTATTGCCTATTAGAAGACGAACGCTCTTCAAGATCTGCACCAACGTTTTTGTGATGCATCTGTCAAATGCTGAACATTAACATTTACACTTCATAATCTGTGTAAAGTGCGTAAATATTTACGTAAAAACCATTGAGTTAATATTTTATGCTAGATGCCAGTCAGTAGATCGACAGATTAGCGATGTTAAACATAACAATATAGAAAAATCAGTAATAATCTTTTTTTTAAATTTTAATTAATTATTTTTTTTTATTACAGAGTTAGCAGTGTGAAAGATGGCGCTAGAGAAAAATCTGTAAACTATCAAATGCTGAACACATTTACATGCTATAATCTGTGTAGATTACACTGCAGTGGTTATAAATTAGGATAAATGATTATCCTAAAGTTTGCATCGAAAGCGCGTGAATAGAATGCAGGATTTGAATCAAAAAAACAAAGCGCCCTCAATAAGTGAGCACTAATTAAACTTTGATTGAAATGGACATGAAGTAAAGTAACCAATATTCATGAATAACGCATGAAATTATTGCAGTATAGCATCTGATAGTAGTAAGATAATAAATTTAATCATAATTTTTATTACAGGTTAACATTGATTAAAAATAGTGCCATAGAAAAATGTGTAAATGATTTACATCATTTGACATTATTATTTAAGAAAGCGGTTATAAACGAAAACCGGCTTATCAAACGTAGGACGCAAATAATATTAATATTTAAGGGAAAATATCGTCGCGCATGCTTAATCTGTCAGCTAACTTTTTATGCCATTTTTTGTAACAATGTTACAGGTTTTTTAAAATTGGTAATATACATTTGGAACTAACTACTAGATTCAACTTGCCCAACCATATATATTTCAAGTCATAAAATACTTTTATAATGCTGAGAATAGCTAAATGAAAACAAGCACTTTACATGAAGTTTTTTGATATTTTCTCTAAAACTGTTCTAGATAGAGACTTGAACTATATTCGCTTCAAATCTAAAATCTAGTGCAAGGTAGTATTTTAAATGTAAAACTTTGTCTTTTTATGACAGATATTTTAAGAAAAGCGATTTTATCGCTAATAATTTAACCAATTAACAAAAAAAAGGCATAAGGAGTTAGCTAACAAATCAAGCATGTACGCTAATTCTGTAAGTTTGAAATAAGTTTTAAAAGTACATGGAGAGTACGACAGGCAATTCATGTACATACATACTATGTACAATAATTCTACATCGACGATTAATTCCTTTATTGTACCATCTAAAATTAAGATAATGAACTTTATAACTATTTTCATTAGAGTTAGCATTGGTTTTATGCTATAAGATTTAAGAGGCGCGCCTCAAAAAATAGTTTTTAAACGCTATAACCTATTGTAAACTGCTTAATTGGAGACACGTTGGCGGCATCATCGCATTGAAAACACATTGCGCGCAAATTCGAATCACATTTATATAAAAAGCCTCGAAACGACAATTTGTTTGCGCTTGGATGTAATTAATTCATCGTCACACGACAATGGGCAAGCGTGTTAGATAGATATTGTACGATATATGGTATGTGCTAGCTGGCACATTTACTACAACATTATATGTATTCCAAATCTCTTCTGTTGATTGGGCGGCGGAATCGTTTGTGTGATATTGAACTAGATACATAGCGTAAAGTGCGCGACGCGCGAGCGAACAAATTTGCGAAATTTGCAGCGAAGGCCATGACATGGCATACCGAGCGTAGTTTTGCACAATTCCAGCCCAAATAACTCTGCGCGCGCGTTTCCATTATTCAAATCGATTTCATCTCGCCGCACACACTCCATATTGATGGTTTTTATTAATTTCTATACATACGCTACATTGTTGTTTTCCCATCTTTCTCTCTCATTTAACTGTGTGTAAATGATTGCGTATGTGTGTGTAACCTTGATGCGCCAAAGGTCAAATTTAGTTTCGCATTTATCGATGACTGAGTCAAACTAAGAATAAGAAAAAAAATCGATTTTTGATTGCTTGTATCGTATCAATGAATGATCATTTTTATTGATTTTATTAATTGGTACGTTTTCTTTTTCTATTAGATTATAGTTTAACGCTCCATGCGATCAATTCAATTGTATGTGTATCGAAAAATTAATGATCTCAAACAAAATTGTTAATATGTCCATATAGTTTACGAGCGTTTACATTTCATCTCCATGCTTTGATTTATTTGTGGTTTTTATTTATTTACGAGGATGATTAAGTTTTCATTACTACAACTTGTTGCGATTGCTGAGCCAGCAATAAATGACTGATAATTTAGATACAATGTATGTGTGTCCGGTTTTTTTATTTTTTTTTTATTGATAAGATAAACTTATTACGCGCTTATTTTTGTAATGTTACATTTTTCGCACACCTCGTATACTACATAGGCATGCGACTGTTGTCTTCTACTTCGATTAACATATTTTGGCGGTTAGATACCGTTTGCGGTTGCGGCATCGAATGCGATTTCGTCATCGATGAACATGAGTGATTTACTCATGTGCCAATAAATTCCCGATTTGTTTGGACGTTATCATCGTCATTTATGTATGGAATTTTTGACGGTGTTATCGTTGTTACCAATACACATTGTACATTTTATTGCATTATTCCATTTTGATATATACGCTACAATAATATAAATACGTATTAAAAGAAATAATTGTGCTTACAACTTTGTACGTTTCGAGGAATTGTAATAAAAAAAAACCTCCTTAGGCGCTGTGCATTAAAAATTAGTCCCGGATTTTTCCCTTCAAATTGTGATGTCATAGATATATTTATTTAATTGTTCAGGTTTAATCCGCTTGATTCGATACGTTACTTTCGCTCAATCACATACAATTCGTATTTAATTCATTTTCTTATATTAAACTTCACATTAGACAAATATTGAATCATTTGAATTACTGGCAATACTGACAATAAAAATTTTGCAATTCTTGTGTTATCACAATAAATGTAAACCTATTACTTTTTATTTGTGCATTTAGATTTGATATTTATTCGAACACAATTTTTAAAATCTCGTAAACTTTAGGTACTTTCTCCAATTATCTTTGTGTCAATATAGTTTTGATCAAGTTTTAAAATTGGGAATATCTATTTCAAATTTGAGATTTTTTAAATCTATTATGTCGAATTGAAATTCTGATTAGACATAAAATTTGCATTACTTGATTAATCGATAAATATAAAATTGGGCAAAATAAGATTTAATGTTTTGATTAAATATTACTAAACAATAAGAAACTAATCCTAACCCATCTCAGCTTAATAAAATCGATATTAGATTAACTCTGATAATTAAACAAAATGTTGAAGTTTACTAATTCTACAAAATAAATTACAATATCTATCTAACCGCAACTGCTGGCACAAATTTTGTTATAAAATTGCATTCCTGCATAAAAATTTCTTTTATTGTGCAAAATTTATTATTAAAATCAAATTCTTTAAAATCCACAAAAGGTCTTTAGCGTTAACATTGTTAATCTCAATTTGAAACTAGTTGTACCTATTGCTTAGATAAGCTGCAATGCAAGAATCCAAAAAATGTGACTTATCACTATTTAACAACAACCCCTTCAAATTACAACGTAATTATTGAATTTATTTACAATATTACATCTAGTCTGCCATCGTTGTAGTTTCAAGTTTAACACTATTATTCAAAATCGAATACTTTAGACACTTTCTCTTATTCTCAGAGATAATTTACTAGTGCATTATTAGTCTACCAAAAAAAGAAACTAAAAAAATCTACTATTTTTGTTTTTAACTCTATTAATAAATGCACTTTAAAGTGATTGTAAGATTGTGCCATACATACGTCCTTGATGAATTATTATAATAATAAAAAAAACTCGCATTATTGCACACTAAACACGTAGTATTATGTATTATACACCTGGCCGCATTTTTAAAAATAAAACTCAATGTACTCACAAATTGAATAAAATCAAAACAATACAATAACAAAAATATGTATTATAACGGCACATTTCTATATTGCTACATTACCTTATCAGTGAGCTTAAACACCATTTTTCTCTCAATCAGTTGCAAATAAAAATCGACACAAATTTGTATACTTAATCGCTTTTTTTTTGTTTATTACATAAATCGCACGGACAAACACGTTTAGCAAATCTGTTCGCCGGCGCAACACATGCTTCTGTGCGGATCGTTTTGTTTATTTACACGCCGACTGGATTCGTTCGGATTGACAATGTGCGAAATATGTGCGTTTACCGTGAGAGGCGTTCGCAGTCCGATGACGGACGAACGTACACGATGCGTATGCGGTGATACATTCACGCTCACGGTAAGTTGATGATTTCTCGCAATTACCGGTACGTCAAACGTCCAATGTCAATCATTAAATACTGTAAGAGGCGATTTAGTTGCTTATTTATTATGATAAATTTGTTGCATTGTTTTTAGTCAAAGACCACAACAAGGAAAGTGTGTGGAAATTAATGATGGCCAAGAAAAGTTAACACAAAGATTTTTTTTTATAATGTGGATATTAAAAGAATAATATTGATTTGAGATTGATTTAAGTTGAGAATGTTCAGCAAAAATACGACATCACAGGAAGCTGGTTAATATCACTCGCTACATTACCGATATAATTTAGTCTGTCAGTCATTGGCAAGAAAAGTGAAGAAGTTGTCGTCATTTTCTAAGATTTGCTGTATTATAATTTGTATTTTTTTGGTTTAACATCTACTACAATATAGCACAATATGCAGGTACAATGGAAATAAGTGCTGGCATAGGAAAATTTAACAGCACATTCGCAGTAAGTCCATACACTAACTAGTTTTTTGTGTTTTTTATCTTGATGTTTACCTGTAAAGAATTATGTAATGTCAACATTTTAATTGTGTTTTAGCTTGCCCTTCATGTCATTATAAGGTAGTTATAATGTCACCCGCTGTATTACCGATATAATTTAGACTGCCAGTCATCAGCAAGAAAAGTGAAGAACATGGCGTCATCTTCTAAGATTTGCTGTACTATAATAAGTAAATGGTTTTTCGGTTCAACATTTACTATTCCACAATATGTAGGTAGGTAGGAAAATTTAATAGCGCATTAGCAGTAAGTCCATACACTACCTAGTTTTTTGTCTTTATATTTACCTGTAAAGAAATATGTAATGTCAACAGTTTAATTGTGTTTTAGCTTGCTCTTCATGTCATTGTAAGGTATTTATAATGTCACTTGCTGCATTACCGATATATTTTAGTCTGTCAGTCATTAGCAGGAATTTAGCAGAAAATCAATAATTAACATAGAATTTATTGCTATACGCTTAAAATCTTTTGAACCTAGACCAAAGCGAAGAACATAGCTTAGTTGCTAAGTAGATTTACAACACTCTAATTATTGTAGTAAAATGAAAATGAAATGAAAATGAAAACTGACGATTGTTGCGGAAGGAACATTTACAGTAAACCTCCATCAACTAAATAATATTTTCGTTATACTGTTGTACATCTCTTTAACAAGCAGCATTCACAATACGATGCTTTTCGAATACGTACGATGCATTTCGTTAGCAGACGGTACTGATGCGATTTGCAATGCGATCGATACGATAGCAAACCAATCAATTTTTTAACTTTATTTATCAAAATACGAATTCCAAATGAATTGAAGACTTACATTGGTTTTTTGTTTGTCTGATGACGATCACCATCACGTCACATACCACCGTAACATTTTCTTGCTGACGTTTACAACAATAATTCATTTTTGTTTATTTTACTTTTAAATTACTGCATACTTACAATATTTTATTATTATCAAACACATTTATAATGGTTCCGTGAAATTTATGCCGCTTTTTGTATCCACGTCGTCGTATTTATTGTCGCTGCTATTGAATATTTATTAGTATGTTGGACATTTTTTTCTAGGCCAATGACTAATTTAATTTAATTTATTATCGTTTTGTTTTCTGCTTTCGCGCCGATGCGTCAATTAAATGAAGATCAATGATATGTGTGTATGCGTTGGTTTTCTTTCGCGTATATGTGGTAATTAATTGTTTTACGCATGATAGGCGCGCTTATCGCGTTTAATTTGAAGTTGTGTGTGATACAGTTGATTAAGTACACCAATTAATTGAGTGTTGTTCACATTGATTAATTGCACTTCGCTTATTATTTGTATTATTAGTGTTATTTTAATTGCAAGTGCTTATTCGTATCGTTGGTAAACACAATATT
>JARJDW010011374.1:0-18354 GCA_030264715.1 Adinopsis sp. GC000173
CTAGTGAGTGCAAATAAGATGACGAATGTTAAGAAGTGATAATCATAAATCAACTCTTCAAGTTACCACCCGCTGTTAAGCAAAACAAGTGTTTGAAAACATTTTTCTCAGAAAATTTTACCTGATAATTTGATATTTATAATAATTGTGCTAATAAAATTACGCACTTCGAGTAGTTACACCTTTGTTAAGTTTATGGCCCTAAGGCATAAAATTCGTTTCATCCACCGATTTCACTTCTTTACGCCTATTTTTTGTGGAATCGTCCAACTTAGAGGCAATTTTTGTCGTCCAAGTTCAAGATAAAGAGGTTTCCAACTTAGTGTAATACAAATACATGGGGATTTCAATGGTTCTGAGTAAAATCGTCCAAGTTAAGTGGTTTCCAACTTATAAAGGTTTCCAACTTCAGAGGTTTTACTGTACCTAAATACGTATGTACATATGTATAAATTGGATGAACAGTTTTGTAGTGAAAAATTAGCAATCGTATTAGTAAACCAATAAGTCGAACCGACATTAAAATATAATTTATTATTTTCTAAAAAATTGAATCGTAGAAAATAATTTAACATTTAAATTTAATTTCAATCTCATCATTTATTAACTATAAATTAAACATGTTAACTCTACTATTTCTAGATTTTCGCTCCAGAATGCATTAAAATATTTTTAAAGTGGCTAACTTCGTTAAGCCACAGAGAAGCGATTGAGAATATTAAAATATTTTTCTATATAGATAAATTATTATTAAGCATAAAAATGGAGGAATGCATAATTTAAAAACATTAAAAATTCTTAAAAATCACTAACAAGTGCAAGTGTAATAATAGTAACATTATCCTCAACAAATCTGTTAAAATCTCAACGGAATGAAAAAGTAACAAGATTCTTAACGCCTTCTAATAATTTATTATCTTAAACGCTCGCATGCAAGTATTGTGTAAATTCACAAGCGCAAGTACTTACATACGATACGTTCTTTCGTTGGGGTTGCACAAAAATGCACACAATGATAATAATTTTACAAAATGAATATAAATTACAAACCTCCGGTTGTACACGCTAATCGGCTGGAAGCAGTTTATAGAAACAAATGATAAAAAATTAACGCAAAAACTCAATTTGCTCCCCCGGTCATCGTCTCAATACCCACCACAACGGAAACAAATTACTAATTTCATCCCGTGCCTGTCTGTCAGCGCATCAAATTTCTGCTGGTCATGGTCAAATAGAATAATATATCCGTTTTTATTAAAGCAAATTGCATTGGATTTCGGCTAATAATATAAAATCCGATTGCTTCCCTTCCCTGCCATCCATGCAAACATAGTTCAACGCAAATTAAATGCGCCCTCCTTTGCATAAGCAAATACATGTAATTTATTGTTTAAATCACAAAAATGATTTAGCATTTACATAAATGCTCATATATTTTTGCAATAAATTTTCAAGCATTAATTTATAAATTTACTGAGCAGCCAGATTATAAAGATGCCACTTATTTATTTTTGTAAATCATCGCCAAAAATACGAAATCGTCAAAATAAACACCATCAATCAGTGGTATTAAAACTGTGTATTTACTCGCACGCCCACGAATTATTTATTTATTTAGCGAAATTGTTATTTAATCAAATTTACAACATGTTTTCAAAAGGCCTCAAAAACCAATAACATAAATTTATAAATAAATGCAACCATAACGGGCCGTAAATTTTCTATGTTTAGCGAAATAACGAGAAGGTTATTTTAAGAAAAATAAAAAACATTCCCTTCACTTTGCCACAGCACAAAAAAGTGTCACCCATCAAACGAATTACATTCATGTGTATATTGTTGCTATATACAAAGTATAATTTTCAATCATATCAATTTAATTTAATCTAGCCGACGCCGACTAATTAGTTTAGACACAATCGCTCTGGGGCAAAAAAACGGCAATATGTTTGCGCTGTATGCGCGGCACTAACAATTTAATATAACTTAAGGCGCATGAAAAAAATTAAGAATCTATTATATTCTAATAAAAAGTTCATTGTCGTAATAAAAACATATACATATATATATATATAAAATATTTTGCCGTTTAGTATAAATAGATGTAAAACAGTTTTGTATTTGTGCTTGTATAGTGTGCGCGCGTATATACTTTTGAAATTTATGTGTTGGCAGCGAAATTTATGGGCGTTTTGTTTAAAAATCTCAACTTTGAGTTAATAAAAATATTGTAGCATTATAGTAAAGAAATTTCAAAGTCATGACCTAAGATTAGTAAATGTAGTGCCCACACAATTTTACACACAGTCTACTGCAGCACTACTCTTGCAATTCAAAATCCATTTATTTATATGATGCCTCATAAATATTAATATTAATCTATAAATATCGTCGTTAATTATTATTATATGTGCGTTTTAATATTGATTTAATAATAATAATAATGGTTAATTTAGTTGTAAAATATGTTAATGAAATGCGTATTTTGATAAATCTGCGCAATCTACGAATGCGTAAATTATTTAGATTAATGAGAAACGGTTAATTGAAATTAATAAATTGTTATTGCCACGATGATTTTATGCTGTAAAAGGTTTAAATTCAATTTATCGTTTATTGGTAATTATTTTTCAAATAAACAAGTTGTAAACTTACTTAGAACAAAGCTTTAAAAGATTGGTTAATTACAAAGTTCGCAACACGATAATATTATTTTCAAATATTAATTAGCCCAGCTAAACTGTACATCAATTATATTTTTTTAAAGCTTGTAAGCATTGTAATAAACATCTCTAACAATTTTCACATCAAAACATTTATTAGTTTTTGTTTTACATCCAATGTTAATGCTAAAAGTGCCTACGGCAATTATTACAATATTGAGCAAAAAAGTTGCATTAAATTTTGTTTCGAGAATGAAATTTTGGATGTAAAAATGTTCGAAATCTTGCAAAAAATTTCCGGGACCATGTTTTGTCAGAAAACAATGATTACACGTGGTGAAATCAGTTAAAAGAAAGTCGAAAAGGCTTTGACAACGAAGAACGCTTCGAACGATTACCCTTGCCGACGTCAAGAAAACCAAATAAATTGTACTTGGCTTTCTAAATATGTCCGTTCGACACTTGTTATTACGTTGAAAAAGTGCCAATAGAATTTTGAAAGATATTTTGGGCTTAAAACCTGAAAATTATTAACTAATGCCATAACGTTGACAATGCACCTCTCACAATGTACGAATTCTTAGTGACTTTATCACCAAAAATCTTGTAGCTATCGATCCATGACTACCGAATTCGTCTTATTTAGTACTGTATTACTTATGAATATCCTAGAATCTTAAAAAACTATTGTGGAAGAACTGTTTTGAGAGGATAGAAAAGATGAAGCATAATCACCGTATGCACTATTAGCGCCGTATAACATTCGACGTAAAACAAAAACTAATGAATGTCGTAAGAAAATGATAGCTGATTATTATTTTACCCGTCTCGATATCGACATATATACCAACCTAATTATATTTTAATTATTTTCAATATACATTCAAAACAACTTAATTTCACTCTATTTATGCATAAAAACAAATATATCAACTATATGCAATTACACAATTAACATTTAAGCCACTATACATACTCGCTGATATGAAACTCATCATAATTACCAATATTTTTTTGCTAAAAACTTAGCACACAACTTTTTCACAACATCAATCAATCTCGGGGAAAAAAGTCGATTAATTTCAATGACAACAACAACAACAACCAGTCATGATACATCAATTTGCAACCATGATATTAAATATCAACACACGGAGCACATAGATGGAATAGTACACTGTGCCCGTAATTGTTGCGTTTATCAAAATCATTATAAAGATTATTCATCGCTGGTTGAGTGTTAATTTTACAAGTAATTCAAATTCTTTCCTAATGATTTTCTGTTTACATAGTACATTTCCATACTCACTAAACTAACTTAAATTTTGCATTCAACTTTAATGGAATTAATATTATTTTCAAACTTTTCCTATATTAACAAATCAAAGTATTCCATGTTTGTATACTCCTATAATGTTTATCAATTATTTATTTGTAGAAGAAAGTCGGGTAAGTCGTACCTCTTAATTTAAAGTGTCTATAACTTACAGAATTAGTTAATCAATACAATTTTATAACAAGTAATATTAATTTGCTTAAAATTTACAAAATATGATTATATGAAATCTGTACGACTTAGAAACCTAGAGTTCTTACTCTAATAGCCAGTAATTTTACAAAAATATTAAGTTTCTTTATACAAGTTTGTCTTCTGATTATAAATTTGTTACAAATCGATAAGGATTTTAAATATTGAAGAACATAATTCAATAGTTTTAATTAATAATAAGCAAAAATCACAAGAAAGTTGGAAAAAACGATTTTTGCTTTATCACATCTATTTATTTAGTAGATGCTCGTTAAATAATATGTGTTTAAATGAGAAGAAAAATTTCAATAATTTTCTGAACGTAACCATCCAATTTCTAGATGTTATCCTAAATCTATCACAAATTGTTTTATGAAATAATATCTAATACAAATACGTAATCATGTTTTTCAATTTGTGTTTCAATAATGAGAAAATTCCCGTCTTGTAATTTATGAATATAAAAATACTTTTCGATACAATTCATTCCCTTTCAATTTTAAATATTACCTACGTGGTTTTTAGACAGTACAAATTCAATAAGTTTCTACATCTAATTCAAACAATTGTATTTTTCTATTTCAATAAATGTCTCATTAAAGACAAACACTTCTTTATAAATGTAAAAATATTAAGAGTATCCGCATCATTTTTAGAGACAAATAATCTGTGACTATATTTTATGAAATATCAATTAATACTTTTTAAATAAGAACAATTTCCTGAATTGGATATTATTACAAATGCAACACAAATTGTTCTTATTCTCTTTGACTGTTCTCTCTGAATTTTAATGAAAATGCAATAAATAAATATGCTATGGGGAAATACTACACGTACTTGCCTACCTGTACATATGTAATACCAACATTTTTTTTGAGTTTGTAGCATAACTAGATTAAGGAGAAGCTGGTTAAGAACTAGTTAAAATACGCCGGTGGTACATTGCTGCATATCTGCGTGTGAGTAAATGCTAGATGGTAAAATATGCAATCGAAAAAAAATTTAAATAACAAATGTTGTATAGGAAGTCGGTGTATGTGTGTGTGTGCTGTAAAATAATTATTAAGTGCAGGTCATACATATAGACAATATACAGGGTGTGTCGCTCGCTTATAATGCACGTGCATTATCAAAACGAGCATTCGAACTATGCGGCTGTATGTATTCTTATATTATGTGTGTGATAGAGAGTTTGATAGATCTCAATGCATGTGGGAATTGAACTGATTCATTCAATTGCTATTAAAATTGTTTATTATTTAGAGCTAACGGTGCCGTTTAAAAAATGCGTACAGTGTACGTGCGCGTTTATTCATATTTTTTGCGTGAGTGTGTTTGATAAAGTTCATAATGATGCATTATTAATTTTTTTTATGTGTGTGGATGTGCGCAGAAAAAAAAACGCATACAGTTTGTTGTTGTGGTTATTGCTTTATTATTAATCAAAGTTGTTTCAGTTTGCATTTAAGATTAGAGTTGGGAATTTTAATGATGGTAAAGAATCCACATCTGATGTTACATAGAAAATTTATCTTTATGGGTTTGTTTATAAAGCAATTTTTAATATATTGATGTTGCAATAAATTTTATACGCCCATCTGTACATAAATTTCAATGCTCATCAATATTGCTAATTTTTTTATAAATAACTGTTATATTTTCTATTACTCAAAAATTATTTATATTGTGCCTTCCAGACCTATGTAATAAATATAAAAGGGTTGTTGTGATCGTGAAAAAATCTAATTTAAGTTTCCGGTAGGTAAGCACGAATTAGGGTTCCCTAAAAAGTGGTTTTTAAGAAATAACTGAATGTTTTTTTGGCTTAGATTTTTTAATTTAGATTTAATCTTTTTTATTTTATAATTAAAAAATAATATGATTTAAAAATATTGATATGAAGAGATAAAAAAACACAAAATTTAATTATTTTGTAGAAACAAAGTCCGATTCATAGCAAATTTTAAGAAACATTAATTTTTACAGAATTTCTTAGTATTTCACATTAAATTTTTATGCCTTTTTTCTTATGTGGAAATTTTTGCAATTTTCTTTCGATTTTTCATTAATCTTTAGCATTTCTCATCAAATTTGCATTAATTTTCTTCGAAGAAATTTGATTTCTTGGTGGAAAATAAAAATGTCATGCAGAAAACTGCAAAATTTTCAACGGAAAGAAAAAAATGTATTAGAACAAACAAATTAGAAGTTACTAAACACAAGTTAAATATATTTATTATATTTGTCGTCTCATTTCTAGTCATTAGTCAATGTTAAAACTTTTAATTACGGTTTTACATGACATTTGAGGCAAGAAAAAGAAAATGTTAATTCGATTCCGATTGAATGAAGCTACCTCGAAATTTGGCACGCATCAGAAATGGCAAATTTTATATAATTACACCCATATTAAAGTTATAAATCAGATCATGCGCCATTGTATAATACCAACGTGGATAGACGTGAGTTTATTTCTTTTATTCCATCGGAGATTTACGATATGCTCCAAGTAGTATATAGTAATATAAAAATATTGTAAGAAAAGCTAATAATGTTGTATATGTATATAACATATAAGTAGATCCGTAAGGGAGCACACTTGAAAGATTAATATCATTCAAATCTTTATCATTACTTCACACAATACAAGCAGTGCGCGCTCTTTTTTTCGAATAAATTTTCTGGTCTACTCAATTTTAGAGCCGCGCACATGAAATATTAATATTATGATTATTATATTCATGAAATCTTCTACAATATTTTATTATGATTCCTAGATTTACATTGGAAAATAAGCCACAGCCTATTTTGAATATGAAACATTTTTATCTACATATTATTATTAAACATGGAAAAAGTAATATTTATTATTACGATTGCGTCACACTTGTGCTAAATTATCTAATTGTTAAATGACGGTTTGGAAAGTCTATAGAATTAGGTAGATATAATATATTTGTGGTTAATTTTTTTATTGCCTACAATAATAGAACATTTATGTTTATTTGCATGCAATACATGTATGTTAATTTGTATTTTCATAGATAAAATAACATTTTTTGAACTTGAATTCTTGCTGCCCTTCTTTCATCACCAACTCAGTTTATATGCAGCAATTTATCTTGTATTAATGAAATAATGTCAAGCATGTTACAAGTGGTAATTATGCAAAAGTGTCTCGGTACAATGAAGATTCTTAGATTTAAACTTTACGTTCCTATTTGGTATAACAAACACACAAAATTTGTAACTAGAGGGCACTGTGAGAATACACAAAATATTCTAAATAAATTAAAATCCTAATTTTATATTCAACCTTTGCAATACTTTGCTGCGCCTATAAATTTCCAAAACATTTTAGCCCAAACGAAAAAAATGTTTCAAACTGTATTGTTGCATTTTCTATATTTATCGTTTCTTTCTTTGCTTATTCCTTCTTTTTCGAGTTTTCGCATAATTTTACTATTTTCATGTTTTTGCGCTTTTCGCATTTTCTGCGTTTTTACATAAAAATGAGCGAAAAAGGTAGAAAGAGAAATGAAACTTACTCTAATCTACTAAAAGTTCATAATTTCTGATATATTCTTATATAATTACGTCCCCCCACCTTGAAATAGACTTGTGCGAACCCCACGAATTGAAAACCACTGCATCAAAGATTTGTTCAATTTATAACTTTCTTTAATTTGCTTTGATTTGTAATCAACTGTGCGAATTTTCATCCAAACTAAATGTTCGTAATTATTTCAACAACCTGAATTGCATACCTAGATTGTAATCTTCAACTTACCATTTTTACATAGCATTCGCCTCCTCGTTGTTGATTTTTTTTCTGCATTAAAGCAGCAAAAACATGGATTTTCTCATGCATGTATTGTTCACAATTTTAATTGAAATGATTTCTGGTACAAATTGTTTCAGTGTATTATTAAGAAATTATTTCTTGCATTGTCGTCGCTTATGCAATATAAAATAATTGTTTTAATGTTACAATAAATGTAACAGAAAGAATGTATTATCTTTGGATTAAGTGAAATGCTCGTATGTTTCCTGCATTGTACTAAATTTTTTTGTATGCAAAAGTCTAATGATGAGATAGTCAGTGCTGGATTAACGTATACGCAAATAAGACAAATGTCTAAAGCCCTTAATTCTTTGGGATCCAAATTCAGACAAAATTTTATATAGATATAAATGTAATTTATTTATTACTGTAGATCTGATATCGCCTTTTATTACCTCCATTATACTTTCTAAGGGTTAAGGCCGGTGCTTGAAAATGTTTAGAATCTTAACTTCTTAGACCAGGGTTTCCCAAACGTTTCTTCTGACGCAACACTTGTACTTGCAGACATTTCTAAGAAGCACCAAACTTTTTTATATATTATAGAAGATATAGGGATTAGTATATTCATAATTTTTTTCGGAATACTTTAAGATTCTGCGAAACATAGTCTGGAAAATTCTGCCTTAGATGGCAACTGCAGAATACAATTAAAGAAGATATTGGAACAATTTTATTAGATTTGTTATGCAAATTGATTGCAACATTTTTGAACAATCCGGATTTTATATTACACCTATGGGCACATCAAAGACTTAATCCAGCTCTGAATAAAATTGTTGGTTTCGGACTATTTGCACAATTAAATCTCTAAGCAATTCAGTGTGTAAAATACTAATTTTTATATTTTTAAAAATAGTGTAATTACTTTATGTTTATATGAATAAAAATTTGGGTATGTATTAATTTACATTAATACGGCAGCAACAGAATTAAGTGTTTTTAATTACAATCTCATTAACAACCGAATGCGGATTATTAATAGTATGTCTAAGTGCATATAACTTGCACAATTATTTTGTAATTTTCATGCTTAATAGACGCTTAAATATTGCGATTTATCAAATTCCGCCTTTAACTTAACATTAAACAACCATCCAGATGTGTAGTAATATTTTTTTGCAAAAACGTATAAAAACTACTAATACGAATGTTTTATCATCGTAAAAGTACCTTAAATATCGTAATAAAGCATGGCTAGGCTTGATTTTAATGCGGTCATTACAGTCAAAAATTGCAAAGCGCTGAAATTGTAGATATTAAAGGTGGCTATATATTTATAAGTACCTATATAATAAATACGAGGTATAAATTCACATTCCAAATTAGTAGAAAATATAACAGAATTTTATGTACATCAATTGTTATGCCACCTGCCATAAAAAGGACAATGCTCAGGCTTTGGAATAATATACAATAATAATATTTTTCTATAGAATATAAAGTAAAGTTAATTGTGAAGATTAGATTAAGCATATATATAATTATATCCATTTTAGGTACAATATTTTTGACTGCAACCCAGCGCTTCCCAAAGTGTGATACACTATCTAATCCTAAAAACACGAACTTTCGTAGTTCGATTCGATGCCGGCTAAAGCATGCTTTGAAAATTAGGTCTCCCTAACTTTAAATTTTGCAACTCAAATATATCCCCTATATTTAAAGGAAACTAGCTTGATTAGGACGGACTATCGCCTAGTTTTAACCACCATGACATCTAAAAACAGCAGAGATTTTGAGAAAATTTGATAGAAAAGTTGTTGTACGTAAAAATAAAAGGTTTCCTAATTTGGACCAATCATCCTTTTTTAAGTTCATTTATCAGGGTGACAAATATTATTTTCACTTTCAATGCACTTAATAAGTTTCATTTCCATTAGTGCATTTTATTAATAATTAGGTCTCCCCAACTTCAAATTCTGTAACTCAAATATAGTCCCCATACTTAGAGGAAAGTAGCCTGATTAGGAGGGACTATCGCCTAATTTCAAACACCATTACATCTAAAAACAGTAGGGATTTTTAGAAAATTGAATAGAAAAGTTATTTTACGAAGAAATAGAAGGTTTTAAGTTCATTTATCGGGGTGATAAATATTAGTTTCCATTCAATAAATGTAATTATTTTGTTGGTACACTAAATGAGTTTCGTTTCCATTAATTCATTTTTTACAATAGTATTTATGAATGTTTATATATAATGGCGACTTTTTCTTATATACCTACTTATAATAATAACAAGTATTTCAGATTCCGAAAATTTGGAAATCACTGGTTTAGTCTATAAAATCGGGCAAGGTGTGCAGGCTTGCTTAATTTTGAACTTACTTTAGAATTTCAATTGATAATTGTTATTATTTTCACAAGTATTTTTGTTATTGTTGATAATGCTGAGAAATGAAATTCCAGTATATCTAAATATTAATATTATTTATAAATTATATAAAGATAATATTATTAACAATGCAAAGCAACATATTAATTAAGAGTAATAAATTTATACGAAAGCGTTATAATATTATTATCTGCTTTTCTAAAAGAAAACTTTTATAATAATATTCAACAATAAACCATTTTGTTTTTAACTAATTCATTTGATGAATACGTTTTCTAATCGCTGTTTTTTTTAAATTACCAAATATGGTGTAGTACACTTAATGAAGTATTACTGACATTAATTCTATACATACAAGTATAATATTCGTTATTTAATCGCTTGGCAGTAGATAAAAATTATACAAAAATTTTAATAATAGCTTTAACTAACCTTGAAACGTTTATTTTGCTATGCGAAACATTTTTCACTTGCATAATTCATTCAAAGTGCACACGCTTTAAATATTTATAATCAAAATTAATAATTTTGATGGTAAACAAATCATGATATGTTAATGTAGTAATGTATCTAGCGTCCATGTAATTTAAATTACATACAATTTTATAAAATCTAAGGCTATTATTTTAACAAAATGTTACCTGTTTTTTTATTACAGTATAGACAGAGTAATCTGAGAATTGAACATTGCGCATACCTGGAACAAAAGGAAAATGGATTAAATTAAAAAACTAGAAATGATTTATAAAACACAAGTTAAATATTCAAAAAGGAATGATTTTCTTTTGAATCTTCTCACGCTCGGCAACGTGATGTAATCTATATTTTTCAAGTGGAAATCTAATAGAAATTGAAATGAAAGCAGACAAAACGACAATAAACAACCGTACTCATTTATGCATTGTTTTGGATGCTCATACCAAGGTTTTAAGGGTCGATGTTCTTCTTTACATCACAAAATACAACAAAAGATCACTTCCTTTTTCAAATATTTATTCATAGCATACACAACAAAGCAAATCTAAGCATAAAAGCAATTATAGAAGATTGATAGATCTGAAGTTTAAATTATTGTATTGTAATGCATAAAATTTCAAAAAACATTTTATATATTATATATATGCAACCACAAATACTCTAGTAGTTGCACTATACAATCACAGAGCGCGCCACGCTGTGTATTATTGTGAATTATAGGCAATGTATACAGCACGCTTGCACGCATACAACATACAACAAACTATTAAATTGCGTCATGTTTTGAGTGTTGTCTAGCATGTCAATAAAATTGACCGTTAATTATCTCCTATTGTTCATTTATCAATAAAAAAAAAGATAGCAATGCCATTAAAGAGATTAACGGATTGGTGAGCAATGAATGTGCCACCTGGTATGACCGTTGGCGCGTGGTTTTCATTAGAAAAAGCACGTGTGTCGCACGCACCCTACTAACTAAAAAAGCATGTGCGCTCGGCTCGCTCAACCCTCCATACGATTGCATTCAAATGCGACCGGAAATTTTGCTCTATGTATGTACAATATATGTAATAACAAGCAATGAAATGCGAATACACCACGCGGGTATTACAGATCGACGAGCTATGCAAGGACGTTTAACCATGTATTATTTGTTGTTCGGCGTTTTCTATATATTATTTTTGTTATGTAACGCACAATTAATACACCGCATAACGTATGTAAGTAGAAAAAGCGGAAATTACAAATTTAATTTTGCATTCATTGATAAATTCCATTTTCTGCGACACACGAACAATGCGCGTTTAGTATACACTATACCGAATTAGTTTTAGATTGGATATTATTTGCATTTTGTAACGTACGTAATCGAGCAAAAAGTGAATGTAAATTGTTTTGGGTTTTATTGTGGAATATAATCTGTGCGTGGATAATTGCTTAATTTTTAATTAATTTATAATGCTGCGCTTTATGCAAATTTAATTTAATAACATTATTAAAAAGTATCGGTATGTATGAAAAAATACCGCAAAAAGTAGAAATCTCATTTAGCTCATAGGTATACTTATATTCTACATAATATTAGGTTGATGCATAATTATCCGCCTTTTTTAGAGTAGTATCATACATCTGCGTTTTTCTGTTGCAATAAATATGCACTTTGAATATTCTACATATACCTACATAGGAAAGAATAATTTTGTTAGTTTCGAATTAATCTCGTTTTGCTCTTCTATAAGTCTTGTCACCCGATTTGAACTGGAAAACAATTACAAGCATTATCTTTGCTAAAATTTTGCGGAGATGACAAAGTTGAGGTCACCAACATATGCTCCCGGTCTCAATCATTGACACCTTATTCCTACATAATATTAGGTCGATATATAACTATTCACCTTTTTTTAGAGTGTACCTGCGTTTTTTGTTAAAATAAATATTATAGTTTAACTCTTGAAGAAAGGATAATTTTATTAATTTCGGCCTATTCTCTTATGGTTCATCTAAGTCGTGTCACCCGATTAGAACTACTGCAAAGCCATTTTTACCATTATTTTTTGCTAAAATGTTTCTTAGAATGGCAGAGAAGAGGTCACCGACAAAGGTTTTAGCATATGTTCCAATTGTTGATATCTTATACCTACGTAATATTCGGTTAAAGCATAATTAGCCGCATTTTTCTGTTGGAATAAATATGCGCTTTGAATATTTTTCGTAGCAGTGACATATTATGTTATGTTCTAACTCTTTAAGAGAAAAGATAATTCTGTTAGTTTTGTTTTGTTCTTCCAAGTCGTGTCACCCGATTTGAACTGGTAAACCATTTTTAGCATTATCTTTTGCTAAACAGTTTCCTGGGATGGCAGAGGATATGCATATGCTCCCGTTCTCAATCGTTGAGAAATATAATTATACGATATGTAAAATTTTTCTTATTTTTGAAGCAATTTTTATGCAATATTCGTTACAAATCGTAGGATGTCATCTTTTCCAACACTTACAAAAAACCAAATGGCACAAAAAACCCAAAACTTTATTTGAAAACAGTGTAAATATTTAAATATAATTTTAATATAATCTTTTATAAAATGTCGACTTTTGTTTTTGTATGTTTAAATGGTTTTCATTAAACTTTTATTGCAAATCGCAAGATTTTCATCGTTTTTAATGATTTCGTGTTCAAATTCGATAAAAATTATTTGAAAGAATATAGAAATTTTTCAATAAAACAAAACTTATAAAATTCTCGTCTATTCCTATTAAATTTCAAACGATTTTTATCTAATGCTCGTTAGATATTTGCAAGGAAGTACATTAGCAGGAAATTAATTTATGACACCCGCATTGTAATTGCGCCCGTAACATAAAAACGATTGTCCACTTCCATGATAACAACCTAAGAGGTGAATACATTTTTTTTCTAAATTGTAAACTAAGATAACAAAATCTGTGCATAATTATAATTACGCATCAAATTAATATGATTAGTTTATCATCTAGGTAAATAATAAATAATAAACGTTAGATAACAAATAGAAAATATAATTTCTATCTAAAAATATTTAGTATGTATTTTATATTTACAATGTTTTTTATTTAAATATCATGTTTTTATCTTTTTTTTTAATTCAATTATTCAAAAAAAGGTGAAAAGCTTTAGCAATGCATTGTTTAGAAATCAATTGACTGAAAAATCTTTATTTTGCATTCTTCGCCGTAATTGCGCTGCGAAAAATTAATTGTTACTTTAACATGATTAAGGCCGCAATTAAAAAGCGATATCGTTTTTTTGCGAACTAAGTGTAGTAGTAGGTAATGTTGTTTAAAGAAAATGCACTGCACGGTTTTTTTTTCTTCAGCGTGCATAGAAATAAAAGTTTCCCTCTGTCTAATGCATGCACGTATAGTGCACAAACAGTGTACAGAACAATGAAAGTAAAAATTCTTCGTATGTAATGCTTGATGAAAACTAGTTTTTTTTTCTCTTAATTGCATTCTTAGAAATATTGCCTATCACGTTAGACTGATGCAACTTTACGTTAATACGTAGAAATTGTAAGAGGTATAGTAAAATGTAATTTTGCGCGCTGACTGTTTGAGAGGAGAAAGTAAAATTGCCGGATTCGCAAATGTTTAAAAAATCGAGATTTAATTTAGAGCTTTGCCAATTGGAATGCAAACAAAGACATTATCTTATTGCATTGTTGATACAAGATAGATCGACCGCGGAATAATAGTGCAAAATTTGCATAAAAACATTTAAATTGTATAATAGGAACAAATGAAAAATGAAACAAACTTTTACAGTTTTCCACCGATTCTTGTGTCTTTTTCATTAAAATTTGTGCAAAAATTGAAATTCTGATAAGTTTTTAGACATTCTAAATGATTTTTGTTCGTTTTGGATCAAATTTTGCCAACTTTATGTAATTTTTTAAATGAATTTGAATAAAAATTTTTAAATTGTAGAAACGAATGGAAAACGAAATAAGTATTTATAGTTTTCGACTGATTCTTGTGTTTTTTTCATTAAAATTTCTCAAATTTATGAAAAAATTGAGAATGTGATAAGTTTTTAGACATTCCAAGTAATTTTCATTCGTTTTGGATCAAAATTTGCCAACTTTATGTAATTTTTTAAATGAATTTTGGTTTGCAACTAGTGCAATCCAATTCATAGTTTTTATCACATTGAGAATGTTTTAAGTTTTTAGGCATTTCAAGTGATTTTCGTTCGTTTTGGATCCAAATGTCAATGTCAATTTTATGTAATTTTTAAACGAATTTTGGTCTGCAACTAGTGCAATCTGAACAAATATTAAATTTCATAATTTTTTTCAGCAATTTACATAAAAACTCGTAAAACACTCTCTTTTTCAATAATTTTACATAAAAATCAAAACTCACTTACAAAAATACATTAAAAAATCTAAAATTTGTTAAATATTGCGAATCAAAACAGTGTCTTTCCACATTTTGTCAATTTTTGTATTTTTTTCTTTAATTCTTCAAAGAAAACTAATAGGAAATACAGCAACTATTAAAATTTTCTCAAAAATAGTTGGAAGAAAATTATAGAAGGAAAATATATTCACTAAATGTCTCTAAAAATATAAAATTTGCTTCGTCTGCGCCTATATAAATTATTAAATAAATTTATTTTAATAATATCAGTTTGTATTGTATAACATAATATTACTAACATTAAACAAATAATAAAAATGCATTTGAACAGAAAGCATAAATAAAATTTCGAGTGAGTGATTTATTCGCAATGTAATAATCATGGTAAATACCAACAGAATGAGTTTGGCAGCAAACAAAAAATAAAGAATAAGAAAAAATTGCGTGTTGTTGAATTGTAATTGAATTATTTACGAGCCGAACGTTATTATTTAAACCTGAAAAATGTTGTAATATTACTCAGACAAAACATTAATAATACACCCACCCAAAAAATTCCTCGTATATGTATGTATTATGTGTGGAGAGTAGTGGAGGGTTTATTATTATTGTGATACCTGTCTGTAGGGGTCCATGGCAAAAAGCAGCAATGGGTTATTACCTACTAAGAAGCGAGTTCATGGTCGTCGCGCGCGCGTATGCACACACACAACAATTTTATCATATCACAATCGGCGGCGCGGACTGTATGATTGCGATTTTTAATTATTTAACCTCCAAGATTTTATATTGTGCGGCGAATAAATTAATTATCGGTTATGTTGCTTATATTTGAAACTATGCCATTGATGGGAATCTGAATTCTGAATAATAATAAATTATATTAGTCATCGCATTATTTATAAAACGTAAAAGAATATTTTGATGATGTCTTCGAGCATTATTATTGTTATAAGGAATAAAGCTTTAATAATAAATAACAATCTAAGAGATTTTATTGTGTATTTATTGTTTGCAAGATAAATAATGTTTGGCTAATTGATTAAAAATGCTTAACTATTCTGGTAAGATTAAAAAAAACCCATCAGTACCTAAAATGCACATTAAAATTGAAGCCAAATTGTTTCTATATATAACAATCATTTCTGGATCTGATAATATATATACAAAGAGGCATACTGCTGTGCATTGCTGAATATTTTAAGATATAATTTGCACTAAATTGCCCTTCACATCTTTTTGAAACAAAATTTATCCAGCGAGATAATGACGTTCCTGTTCTTACCTTAATTTGATATGAATTTGGAAAAGGCAACGAATTATGGTTTAGATGTGAATTATTTTCGGAATGGGCCATACGGAATTTAGTTTACAGGACATCCCTGATAATTACAAATGTGCTTATTCTATATTTAACGACAAGTTTACTGTATGTAGGTTTTTACTTATTTTATTTGTTAGAGTGCAATTACCCTCCTACCAGTTTTGCCATTATCCCTTCATGATTTTTTCTCTTTTTTTGATTCTTTAATACTGAATTACATTAATTCGGAATTTTTATATCTAGATCGTTCCCAACTTAACATTAAGTTCTACATTATAGATATAAAACCTATCAGTTTTTATGAATAAAGTGTTTTTAACTTGAACTATTTAAATACCTCTATAGAGTAGTAACATACACATTTCCAGTTAATTATTACTTCATCAAGAAATTCAATTATGAATCTAAATGTTGTGAATAAACAAGCACACAACCGATAATCATATACGACGACGACAATAAATGTTTAATTTGAATATTATTAGCCGTATGTATGTACATATATGTATAGATATACCTACATTCCAAGGTCATAATTACAATTTTGTAATAATATGTAGCATTTTAATTTCATTTCATCATAACCTTCTTTCGCCTTTCAAACAAACAGCGCGCGAGCAACACAGCAAATCAGCAGGAAAATTGTATAATTTTTCATGCATTACTAATCACACATCAATTTGTTGATTTGTAAACCGGACACATGCAATTATTCAACATCAAAAATAAGGATACTGAAAATTTGTTTTGTATTCTTTTTATTCTTATTCTTCTTCTTCCACACTGAGGCTTTCATATGAAAAGAATTCTTACCAAATCGCTGTTTGTTATTATGATTGAGATCGGGGCAGCAGCGAGCGAAAAAAGGCATTTTTGAGATATCATCCAGTTGTATTATTATAAAGATTAATGGAACAGGTTAGAATGAAAATAAAATGCATGAGTAATCAAATAATTTGTTGGAATTCCTGAGCTGCCGCTGCTGCTGCTGCTGCTGCTACACACACACACACATCCACATACACATTGCTGGGTTATAGGAACGTCGTGTCTACAAATTGAAAAGAGAAAGATCGACTTTTAAAGGCCGCTGTTTACCAAACATCCTTGCCTCGGGCTGAAATTCTAACTAGATATTCGACGTTCTTTCATTTAAAGGTACAAATACAACGAGAAAAATACATATGAAGAATTTCGAAGGATTATTATCAAAAAGTTGTTTAATTAGAATAGAATATACGTGTCGCACACTAATTCTGCACTGGCAAACAACGAATACAAAGTGATTATATTACATTTAGTGAAAATTTAATTCAAAGATAGACAGTTTAACCTAATTTCAATTGCACATTTTTAGTATAATTGTTAAAAATACTTTAAAATAAATTTAAAGAAAACGTTTTAAATGATTATTGTATGTTCTTTTTGATTATTTAGGGGAAAGTTGGGTAATGGCGACCGCCGGATAATGGCGCAACCTGGTCTATCTTAAAAATTACTAAGTGTAGAGATGAGAAAAAGTCATCAGTACTTTGCAAACATTGTGTAAGCTAACATAATGCAAAATAACGACAGTCCATCAACAAATAAATTAGCAACCCTTGCATATAATATTTTGAGTTTTCTGTTGTAACTGAAATGCGCACAAAAATTGAAGCCAAATTATTTTTATATATAATAATTATTTCTGGATCTGATAATGTATATACAAAGAGGCATTCTGCTGTGCATTGCTAAATATTTTAAGGTATAATTTGCACTAGATTGCCCTTCATAT
>JARJDW010011376.1:0-16142 GCA_030264715.1 Adinopsis sp. GC000173
TGTCGCCAATTTTTATGTATTAGATTATAAATAGATACATTTTCACATGCTATTGAATTGCATTAATGCCAAACCCTTTATTGGTCTCCTTCAGTTTTTTTAAGGATCAAAGACAAAGCTCGTGAACCTTCGAGATCGTTGATCCTTAGAAAACAACTCAAAGAGACATTTAATTAAAAAAATGGAGAATGTTAGACGTTAGATTAGTATGCGAATGAATGAGAGCTACTTATACCTCTCCCTGTATTGGAAGAGGTACGGATGTAATGTTTTATCTTAGGCCCGTTGCAGTCTTAAACTGGCACTGCGGGAGGCGATCTGTTTATTTCCCATTCTTATGTCAACTGTCATTTGTTAAGTTTTGTTTCTGAAGACCTCCTGGAATATTTGTCCTACTCATTTCTATTGTATTATTTGTAAATTGTAGTTGCGACCAAGAAACGAATCATCAACATCATATTGCGATCTATAACTTTTACACTGAAGTACTAGAAATATTGCAAACTCTAGGTGGTATGGTAAACCACATAAAGCCAGAAAGCCTCTTTCCGTATGAATCGTATTTGACGCATTTTAAGAAACAAAAAAGTTCATTAAAGTTTTACACCCCCGACCGCTTTCACATGTGGAGCAAACAATCGTGGTTACATCTCATTCTGCAAACGTACAAGGTGTTTGTCCTAAAACGCTTGATCAAAGTCAATCCATCGGAGCGACGTGAATATAATCTCATACGAACGATCAGAAGTATGCATAATATGAATTCAGGACCATCACTTTTTGAGGTTCCAGTGGCGAGCACCTCAAACCTCTTTCAGACCGAGTTGAATTACATTATTAGTTGGGTGAATACCGACTATAATATGACGAAGGTAACATTCACAGGCGAAAATTTTATCAATCGTAAAGAGCTGCCGCGTCGCGACATCAAATTTTTCAATCGTGATTTTGCGGATGGCATAGTTTTGGCAGCGATTACGCTCACTTACTGTCCATACCTTGCTGAGTACTTTTACAAGCTCTATCTGCCGCCCAAGACGCCGCAGCAATATTTCTACAATGCCTACCTGTTAATTAAAGTATGGGATATGTTGAACATTAGCCTGCATCTTAAGCCGAACGACATTACCGATGCCAATCCAATCATGCTTATCTTCCTTCTGACATACCTCTACGATTTTCTTACACACTTTAAACCACGAAAGGAGATACAACTTTCTGCCGAGCTAACAAAAACGCACTCCGTGGAGGTGATGGTCGTCAACGAAAACAAGTTGCCGATCAATTACGAGCTGACCATTTTCAATGATCCGGAAAAGCTATTCAAGGTGAATACGAGTAGAATCCACGTACCGAAGAGCCGTATTGTTAGAATGAATGTGTATTATACAGCGCGATTTATCAAATCGAATCGTGCCGTTCTTGTGTTAAAGGGCGAAATTGCAAGTGGCTCAGTCGGTAAGTATACCCACGGCCAGGCCTTCCTTCTTGAAGGAACGACGTTAATAGGCCCACCGTCTCTTGAAATAATTCTGCATGGGGATATTTATACGATGTGCCAAAAGAATCTAGAATTCCACGCTCCATATCCTGAAGATTGCGAGTACGAACTGTTTCTTACCTATGAGAAGCCGGTGGACCTGAACAATCTGAAACTGATGCCGGTTAAGAGTTTAATTACGACTCACACGCTCGGACGGCTACAGATTGAAACGCCGTACTTGGTGTCGCTCAATCGGAAGATACAAAAGCAAGTTCGAATGTGCTCGATAACGCTGAGTCCGCTCTATCTGTGGATTTTTGCGCGACATCCACACATTGGCGACTTTTATTTGAAGATGGAGTGCTACGTTCAGCCGCGCTACAACCTGATCACGATTGTATTGCAGGTGCCGAAGGATGTGTTTAACAATCCGTGTATCTGCAATGGGAAGCCAGCCTTTGAAACAAAGTGTCCGCGTATCTTTATGCTTAAAGTGCCTTGCAAGAACGAATCCATGTGGAAAGGATTGCTCAAGTACTTTTTCAAGTATCGCGATGAAGATGAGTACTATTTTTGGAATTATTATAAAGGTAAAGTATGAGACATTCTGGGCCAAAAAGATTAACTCAACAAATAATAATAGACAAAGAAATGCAAATTAAATAAATTAAACAAAAGTGATTAACTCAGGCATATGTCAAATAAAATTCTAGTTCAAAATTACAGATTGAGAGCAAATTCAAGTCGCAAAATTATTACATTTATCAAAAGCTGTTTTGATTATTCTCCAAAATCTTGTTTTTCGTTGTGTTGAATTTTAGAATCAGCGGCGGCCATAGCCATAGCGAGGCAAATATGTAAGCAAATATCCCAACATAAATGCAACTAAAATCGTTTCTATTTTCTTACAAGGTGACCTTTTCTTACATTAGCGTTTTTGAACCGTAAAGTTTCTTGAGACGATTCCATTCGAACCTGGCCTTAACCGTATTTTCCCATACGTTCAAGGTCAGGTTCGGATGGAATCAGATGGAAGCTCTCAATAGTAAGCTGCTGTCATTGTTTGGTATCTTATGTCTCTGTAGCTCTATGGTATAACTTCTAAACAATATTAGCAAACAAATAGGGGTTAGTACAAAATTTGAAAAAAGTTTCAAAGTTGTAGAAAATCTTGCTTTTCAAGGATTGTCTATAATGTTTTCTCTAATAAAAAACACTTTACTAAATATGTAGAGATTTTACCGTTCGTAGAAGAACTTGATGTTCAATTCTGTTCATTTTCAGCACACTAAATAAAATAGATAGAAATTAATTTTAGTTACAAACACTTATTACTCTATTTATAAAATATTCACCAAAGATGTTATAAGTTATTGAAACGTGTTTTAGATACACCAGTTGGCTTGCACGTTTTGAAACGGTTGCTGTTCGATCATCAAAAATATCTGACGAGTGACATGTCGTATATCTTCGAACCACGTTTTAGTTTTGAGGTGAAGAATTATAACAAGAGTGTGTATATGGAGAAAAAATTGGAGGTTGAGAATACTCTAGCAGTCGGTCAACACACCCACATTCTAATTCATCTCAATGAGTTTCTAACAAGTTTCCCGTTCGAATTGCATAATCCGAAAGAGAAACGTTGTTATAATGTAATAATTGATAAAATCTAATGATTGGGATAATTTTAATAAAATATTGGAGGTAATACATGGGCGGTGATTAAACACATATGGTACTTGATAGCACACTTTGACTGAGGGATTCTTGTCTTACGTGTTTTACGTGTTTTACGTGTTTTATGATTGTATACATAACAAATTGTAAATAATTTGTAATTCCAGTGACGTAAAAAAATTAAGATTAAGATAAAATTAATATGTATCGTAGATTAATCGGTGCAATGTCTATTAAATAAACAACAAGATGCGTAACAGCATAAAGCAAAGTTTTGCGTTTATTGAACTGTTGATCCGGATAACAATTTATTTATAGTGGGTGAGTCATGGGACCCAAGTAGTTTGTGTTTGATTATTCCATCTGGTTTTCCCCTCTCCTTACATTTCAATGTAAATCTTATTGTAAAATGTGCGTTTTGTATAACACAAAATGTGGCTTTATTATCCAAAATATTGACTTGATTAAGAAAATAAAATAAAAGTGAAATAAAACACACGCAATGCTACAAAGCGTCGTTGAAATAAACCATCGTCAAACTTCTATTAATGTAAGCGAATCTTTCCACGTCATCTATGATTGCTCCTATAGTACCGATCGCTGCAGATGTGCCTGTTTGCGAGAAATCCTCCGGCACAGATTTATTGGCAGAAGAAGAATTATTTGGGGACGTGACTTCCACCAAAACCATTTGCAAAATACCATTTCGTATGCAAAAAAGAACAGCCGACAAATTAATTACTTAGATTGCGGAGGAAAGGTGTGGGTACGAAATTATCAAATTAGAAATAATGCCTTTAAGGAAGTGCTCCACAGTGGAGAAGAGAGGTTGGTGAAGTCATGCAGCTCGACGAGTCCAATTTTGTGACTTCGTCGAATGTAGATCCAGCATATCTTCACATTATCTGAACCAAGTGCCGGCAAAATCTATTTTTTTGATACTATGTTACATTTTTAATTAAGTGATTGTTTATTTTGCTAATTTTAACAAATATGTAAACTTTCCTTTGCAGGACTGTGCCAATAAAAGAATTTAAGTTGGAATGAACCAAATTGCGAATCGAATGCATGGGATACAATCAAGATGATTTTTGGTGGTGATACATGTCCAATACGAGTAAAATACATGGATAATCAACAAGTCACAAAGACACCTGTAATTATTTTATCTAATAACGATATTTTTCCAAAAGGATGAAGCGTTCCATTACCCAATCTATTAAATCAATAGAAGGTATATGTATAAAAAAGGAATGAGAAAATGAATAAAAATAATATAAGAATATACTGAACAGTGAATAAATTTTAAGAACTCGTATATATGGTAGAAGTCATGGTAAAACTAAAAAAATTTGAATAGTTATATGATGACCTCACCCTTCATCATATTGCTCGCCTAGCTCGCCTATTTCTTAATTATGTTTTTAATCTACTTATGTTACATGTACCCATTTTTCTAATATTTATAATTTACTTATATTACACGCACCTATTTTTCGAATATTTATAATCTACTCATATTACTCGTACCTATTTTTCGGATATTTACAAATAACTTATATTACGCATAGTTGTTTGTGTAATTTGGTCCAACATAAAGAAGAAGATTGCACACAGACTTCACTTGATTATTATTACCATCATACTTGATTTGTAAGACTCGACTCGCGTATTTCATATTTGATTTTTAATCATATTTACGCTTCGTACTCGTCTATTAGACATACTTATATTCGCGATATTATAATTCATTCGTTTAAATAAATTACACCAAGAACTATTCCTTATTAAGTCTTATAATAATTAAGTGCAATTAAGTGTAACTTTAATATAGTATTTTAAATTTGTTTAAATATCAAATAAATTTGTTTAAATGAAAAGAACCTGTAGATAAAATAATAAATTATTTTTTTATCTACGACCACGTTCCCACATTTTAACTGAATGGTAACAACAAATTGATTAATCCAAATCAAAATCCTGTAGATTATCAATTACTAAAATTGAATATTGATACTATACCTATTTTTGATGGAGAAACTGAAATGACCGAAATATTTATTAACAAATGCGATCTTGTACTAAATGGATATATAAATTCAAATCATTCACAAATTAATGAATAATTAATTAAAACAAATTTGGGAAAACTAGTAGGTACCCAGCAAACTTTATAACTATATATACTATACCTAGAGTATATGTTACGGTTAAAGTGATAAGTCTGTTCTTATTAATAATAACCGGTATTCTTATTAATAATAACAAATTCTTACTTAATTATGTATTCATATCATATACACCCGCGACCACAAGAATCCGATCGCTTTTTCAAACTTACCGCCTTATGGAATATGCGTAAATGTGTATTTAGAGAGTCGTAGTTGGCGTTGTACCATTGAAATAAGGCATAATACTATATCCCTGCACAAAATTAATTAATTTAGCTTATTTCTTACCTACACGAATTAACAAAATAAATATGCAACAGAGAACAACGATATATAAATGAAGAAAAATCAAATAAACTCTACGGATGCTCATCAAAGCATAACATAAAAAATTACTATTACACTATTGCAGAATCAAATTAAAATAAAATTAAATCTTTTTATTAATGCAAGTTGATTAATTCTTTTTCATATACATACTCGTATATAATAAATATATTTCAACTTTTATTATTTAATTTATTAAATACTTAATAAAAAAATGATATTTTTGTCAGGTGATAAAAATGCATAAAAAGTACATTTGATACTTTATCGCGTTTGCTGCAGACATTTGGCTGCCATTTGATATATTAAATATTGCAATAATAATGTACGTATTATACAATACACGTATATGTTAACAAGCGATGTACAAATTACAATTCAAAACAATACGAGACCTTTTGAGAAGAGTTTAATTTATTTTACTTTCATTCATTCGTTAAGTCGTTTATACTCGTATATTATTCATGCAGATAAGCAAGAAGCAAAAGTAATAAAATTTCTTATAATACAATATCATATGATAGACTCGTTATTGCTTTGAAGTAATCAACAAAAATAAAAACTAGAGAAAAACACCAAATGCAAAAGAAGTTTGCTACTGCGAAGCTCCTATAGTTTTAAATCTATTTTTAATTAATTTAAATGTTATAATTTAAAATATATATTAATGGGCGCAGCGGCACTGTTTTAGGTGCTACAAGGTAAAATAATATGTTCAAAAAGTCTCGGTATATTTAAAGTAATAATAACTTGAGTCGTAGTTGTAGTGGTTTTCTTTGTAAACAACTTTTATGTGTAACGTTAATGTAAAAATATACACAATATTATGTATTATGATTCATAGGTTAATTAATTATGTATTAGAAAAAATTATGGTACTGTTTCGTTAGAACAATAACCCAAGTAACCAAACTCGCAGCTAAACTCTCCGCGTCCCATTCTAAGCGTGCAGTTTCACGGGCGGTCTTGCTGATACTTTTTGACTCCCTTTGAATGTGTCAGTAATTTATGAGCTTAACGTAAACATGCACATTCTATCGGTTAGTGAGTATGACGGGATCCGAGGATTAGATTAGGTTACCTTAGGTCAAAAGACCGAGTTTGATGTCAATTAGAGTATCCCCTCTTGTGGGAGTTGTTAGAAAATATTAAAAAAAAGTATGTTTGCGTTAAGCTCATAAATTACTGACACATTGAAAGGGAATAGAAAAAATTATCAGCAAGAGCGCACGTGTGCCAAAATAATAATTCTAATTGAAATTGTAACACATAAATTTTATTAATTAACAAAATATTTGGTACTGATTCGCATGATATGTCTGCATGAAAATTTTACTCTGCGCGCCCAATTCTAAGCGTGCGCTCTTGCTAATAATTTTTTCTATTCCCTTTGAATGTGTCAGTGATTTATGAGCCTAACGTAAACCTACTTTTTTGTAACATTTTCAAACCACTCCCACAAGGGGAGACACTCTAATTGATGTCATCCTCGGTCTGTTGACCGAACTTAATCCTCGGAACCCGTAAACTCACTAACCCGACATACTCACTAACTGATAGAATAGAATAGAAACAACGATTTTGTTAAAAAGAATAATTTTATTAGAAAACATAACTAAAAACAAACATATTATATAAACAACAAAATTAAGTGCGCTGGAGAAAATATGTGGCGTACATTTTTGCCTCCATAAAAATTCTGTCAAATACGAGTCCAAAGGCTGCCTAACCGTACCTTTGTGTTTCTTGTTTCTCCATTTAGCGGAGCCCCATATTGTCTCCACATATTAAGTGTGAACCGCCGTCGTTGGATCTACAAAATTATACGTGCGGTCCACTGTTAGGTGTGTGTAGTCGCTAGCATCCATTTCGTCGGTGTTGTAGCCCTTCCAATAATCAGATATTATAATGGGGCCCTCTTCGACATGTTCTTTAATGGAATCAAATTGAATATAATAAAATAATAAATTAAACGTTTCTCGAATTTGTTAATAAATTTGTTTTTCCGTAAATTATGAATTTATTATTATTATTAAATATTAAAGTGTGTAAATCAGTGTCGATTTCAATTCGATTAATCATGAATTAACAAATTTCAACACTTTCAATGTGTATCAATACACAGACTCGTACACATACAATATCAAATATTCATAATTAATTAATTATTTAACGATCATGAAAATATCATGCAGTTATCAATTTAATTTTGAATGATAACCGTTGAAGGCATAATTTAATTTAATTAATTCTATAACCCAAAAACCAAAATATATTTTTACTATTAAATTTTAACTGCTTGACTATTAGCGCATTATTTAAAATATACCTTATTTGACAAAATTTATACTACAGTGGTGCCTCGATTAACGAAATTCAAATAATTCATTCGAGTTTTATAAAATTTGTCACTTAAAAAATTAATAAATAAAATTAGTTTTTTTATGGCGGCAATCACTTGCAAATGCTGTATATATTGTAATTAATTAGCTTTAGTTAGTTATATAAGTTTAGGATTAGAAAAAAAAATTACTTCAGGGTTTTTGATGAACTTTTCCCTGGCATAAAGGTCTTTTTTAGCCAACGAAACAAATAGCCGCAAAGGCAAATGCACTTAAAAATGCCATGTTATCTGTCAACATTAGCAAAAATGGTTTCAAATGAACTAATAAGGCCAATAGGTCAGGAATAATTATAATAATCTATATACTTATACATTGTATATTTTCATGTAACACAACATTTTGTTCAATAAATATTCATACCAAATTACAAACCAACATTTAAACCAGAACCGATGAGTATACCTACCTCAATTAACCAACCGTCTACATCCAAACAAATTTATTTTAACAAACCGAACTACTTAAATCAAAATAAAATAGAAGAAATTTATAAAGTAGAGGTGATTGCAAATGAAGAACAACAAGAACAAGAAAATGAAAATTTTCGTATTCAAGCCTCGTAAAAGTAAATAATGAAAAAATAATGAGATTATCTATATTCTATATTAATAATGAATTAATTTACAAAACGTTGTGAAGGCGTTGATCAAAGAATATACAACATATCATGTTTTTATGACGATGCGACGCGGCGCGCCAGTGAGCTGTGACAATATTTACAATGGTATAACTCTTAATGTACTTACATTGTAAAAACCATTACGCAATGGCAACGATCAGTGACGACCCTTATCGTTACTGTTTGCATTGGACATGGAATGATATATTTCCCGCTTGTCATCCAGTAAATCTCTTTTTAAAACGGAAATTATATTTTTTTAAATATAACGGTTTGCAGATTGCGGCATGGACTTCGATGAAGGGGTAGTAGCATATAAGAGTGATGCGGATTTTAATGGAAAACGTCGTGATCGATTTCCATGGCATGTCTCGATTGTCGATGCTAGTAATGATAAATACCCTTGTTTTGGTACTTTAGTTTTGCTTGCAGTAAAATTAAAAATCCGACGAGTTTTGCGAGGCCTGGAGGGCTCCATATAAACCTTCTAAGAGCTAACAAGGCCATACACAGAACGCTAATTCGCTTGCGAGGCATAGCTCACCGCCCACTAGCTAACTTACTTACAGATGGTAACATTCATACTTACCAAACAGTCTATGCCAAATTGTTGACTGCGAGAGTCGCTTAAACAATATAACAATATAACATTATTAAACTAAATGATGAACAAATTATATTTTAAAAGATATAACGGTTTGCAGATTGTGGCATGGACTTTGATGAAGGGGTAGTAGAATATAAGAGTGATGCAGATTTTGGTAGAAAACGTCGTGATCGATTTCCATGGCATGTCTCGATTGTCGATGCTAGTAATGATAAATACCTTTGTTTTGGTACTTTAGTTTCGCTTGCAGTAAAATTAAAAATTCACAAGTTTTTCTATACTAAATTCAAACATAGCGAAAAAATATTTTTAAAATCATATCTTTCGAAAAGACGCAGTAATTAAAACGTGTAATGGTGGGTCAAAAATCAACTTTCAAGCAAAAATACCAGCCTTTTAAGAATTACAAAGTAATGAAATAATAGCATAGCAGCACTTTGATCGCCTTGGCTACATCAATCAGGTCCAGAAGAAAAGATTCTATTTTAAATATTAAAAATACGGATCAACATTGCTTTGCATGGAGTATTATCGCTCATCTTTATGCTAATAAGGTTAGTGGTGATCCAACGATAACGGATAACTATCCTCAAAATATCCATAAAATATTAAACTTTTCAAAACTGAATTAGATTAAATGACTAATCACAACAAACAGCGACATTTCAAAGTATGTGTCATCTGAGACATTTGCCTTAGATGCAAGACAAAATTAAGATCAATTTTACATATACCTTGTCCAGTGATTACAATTTCTGCAAGTCTCATCAGAATTATTGCACTAATTTAGATTCCGGGAATAGTACTAATTCAGCATGTGCCTTGCAAGATAGCACAAACAATAAAAGGTGGAGACCGTCTACAACAACCTCAGAAAAATGCTCGTAGCATCATATGTTGAAAAACGAACATGTGCTCAGTTTTATTGTATTTACTTTATTTAAACACTCTGTACCATTCCTAGAAAATTATCCTGATTTATTAGCGCAAATCAATAAATTATGTGACAAACAATTTTATCATTTTGCGCACGAGGCTTTTAATAATTAGAAAAAATTTAAATTTATTATGTTCTATGTAGTTTCAAATAATAAAGGTTACGGGCATTTCAAATGTTTTATTATTCTTTTGCAGACTAACAGATGGATGTTACCTTTACTAATTGTAAGTCCAACTCGTGTATTTTAATAACAAATATAACATAAAAAATTAATTTTATATTACAAAGAGTTGGTTAAAAGTTATATTGATGTTAATATTTTTTTTTGCACCCCAACTCTAAAGGTGGTTGCAATGATTGTTTGTATTATATTCTATATACGTGAGTGCATAAGAAACCGGCCTGAATTTATACTAGGGAGAAAGTGATATTTTTGGCTCATTTTCAAGTGCAATTTTTGAAGTTATTCGACGCAATTCGGCCGAGACTATCTGCAGAAAGCTAGATTCTATCAGTTTCCGGTCGAAACGCTAAGAAAATCGCATGGAAAGTGCGTGAAACGACCAAAAATGTCAAATTTGACAGATGAGTGGACTCGATTTTCATGTATTTTCCAAGTTATTTGCACCTTCCCCCATCAAGTTGGCCGCACTCTAATAATTACCGATGAAAAGAGTTTGAAAATTGTTCGGAAAATGCAAAAACAATTAAAATTTTTGGTATTTTCACGCATTTTTCATACGATTTTCAAAAGTGTTTTTACCGAAGATTAATAGAATCCACCTTTCCGGAGCTAGCCCAAGCCAAAACACGTCAAAAATCGCTCGGAAAATGCGTGAAAATGCGTGAAAATGAGTGAAAAATGTCTTCCCTACTATAAAATCAGTCGTGTTTCTTTTGATCAGATTCCTTCATTTTTGTATCAGGCGAAACATCTTATTTGAATTTGTGGTTTACAAATTGTATTAAAAATTAATTATAACCTACTGCTACTGCAATGGACCATAAAAAATGGAAGGTAGTTAACTTTTATTATCCACGTTCATATCCACGTCAACATTTTGTAAAAAAGCAATAAACGTAGAATATATTGCACAATTATTGCAGATATATCACTTTCCATAAAACTATTTATAGTTTTGCATAAAATTTTTATGAGAATTTCCGGTATAAATTGCGGCCGGATCATGTTAGCAGTTTACATTTAGTTGCAACAATGAAATCTCTACTCATCTCATTTGGTATTACTGTGGTGTTGTTAGCTGCGAATTCCAGCGCCCAACACGAGCTGCGTAAAGAGGTATACTTACACGCATTATCTTAATTTATGTTTATTAAATATTATACATGATTGCTTAGGTGGTTTATTTAGGTCTCACACGACAGGCCCAAAATGAGCTTAATAAATCTAACAATTACTGTGTCAATATGTTTGGACCGCCCAACCTGCTTGAACATTTAAACAAAAACTGCAATGGTTTGTATTATCACATTAATGGATGTTTCTACAAGTGCGTCTATGAACGATTTGGCCTGACCAAAGGAAAACGTTTCATCGCTGAAAAGGTTGGATCCATGTTTAAACCGGCCTATGTAGGTTTCATGGGTAAAATGCTACCTGCCTGTTGGAACAAATATGTCAAATCGGACCCTTCAGATAATCTATGCCTACCATGGCATAATTTTGCCAATTGCGCTATATCTCAAAAATACATAAAGTATCTTGCTAATTCAAAGGGAGATAGTGATGGCCAACTAACCTCCTCTACTATAACGAATCTTGGTATTCAAGGATATACATTGGATGAATTTTCATTCTTAAGCTAAAAAATGATTTATATATATGTATATGTAATTTGATCTAATCAGCACAGTTGCAAAAATTATAGTAAATAAGAAAAATACACCTTTAGCACACATACTAATTTTTTATAGGTTTAAGATAACATTAGGGAAAAGCGAAGCTATCCCATGAAACATAATTTTGTGTCTGTATTGTAAGAGATTAACTTTGTAATTTATAGTCAATTTATTTAAATAATTTAAAAAAAATATAAATAAATAAAACAATACTAGGTACAGTTCTCAAAAAATATTTATTTAAAACATGGTTCACCAAGTGACTTCAGTGAACTTCTTACAATTCATTTATAGTCAATTTGTCTTCTTAGGTAATTTTCATAAATCACTGTCATTAATAAATCAAATTCACTTCAATACTATGTCATTAAATATATATTGGTAATAAAACACAGTACTAAAAAAATAAATAACATATTTTTACTATTTGAATTTTTAGAATTAATTAACTATTTATAACTTTACTATCTTGCTTCGACTATATGATCATTTTCACCTCAATTAAAAAAATATTTATTCAATTTAATTTAAGAAGAATCGTGGCAAACAGCCGAATTGTACAAGGACAAATTTAATTACCAATTTGGCATTGCAATATAGATATGGATATTCATGGATTTCTAACTAATAAATTTATATTATTCGAACAGTGTAAGGTGTTTGCACAATATCTACACAAATTAAATTGATAAATATTTATCTTAATGGGCTAATTTTGTTTTGCATTTTTGCATAAATTATTTCCATGTTATTTGTTGGCACTTTTGATAATAAATTTAAGTAAAACATATTTTAACATTTATTTGACCTAGCTTGTCCCAAAATTTTCACAATCAACCAAGACAAAATCAACATACACCTACACCAATGAGCATTTCGACAAGAAATACTTATCATACTAATCAAAATAGAGATAATACAAACAGACCAAATAATCAACAACAAGAAAAAACTTGACGCAAAATGTAAGATCATTCCAAAATGTCTCGCCTGGTTACTCTCGAATATTGGAAATTTTCAATATGAAGAACAATCAGCTGTTCCACTACTACCTGCTGCTGCCAATGAAGATGCTACGATCACTGACGCTGTCAGTTGCAACTTCACATCAATCCGCCGCCGACCGACCAATTGTCGCTCGAATGAGTGTTGTATTGCCTATGTTCAATATAACTAAGGCTCACCGATTCACCGCTGCAACACGCGAATACTGGATAGAACCAACTCCCGAAGACTACGACATATTTGTTGATATAAACGCATCTTGTGGCGAACAACTTATTGTAGTTAAAGACTATTGTCATTCTGCTGCCACCGGATCAAATCAGCAACTGGTAAATAACAAATAACATAATTAACTTCATCAACAACAAAGATTTTTCAATAATCAACCGGTCACCCGTGGTGCTACAAATTATGTATCTGAAGAACTTTTTAACGTCGAAAATAAAACAAACAACGAATTGCGATTCGAACTGGCGCAGTCGTACGGATTTTTAAACAAATAAATTAACAAAAATAAAATAAATAAATCGACAAAGTAATAAAGAAATATATAATAAATAAATAATAAAATTAAATAAAAGTGAATGAAGAAAAATCAAAGAAGAAATAAACAATAAAAGATAATTAAAATAAATAATTAATAAAAAGAGTGAATCAATAATTCAATAATTTCGTCACTTAACGAAATTCTCAAAAAGTAAAACCTAACAAATCGAAAACGTAAATACTAAGGAAATTATTAATTTTAACAAATGCTATCTATTTCAAAACGAATTACCTTACATGCACATTCCAGAATATAATTTAAATTTTTTAATCGATACTGGATGAACGAGATCATTTATAGCACCAGAGGTAGCATTCAAACAGTTTCAAATTGATGTATTTGATAATATACTTGGAAAATAATGTTTATGGTGTAAAAATGAGTGAAGATTGAATTAATAACAATATCAGCATGAATTGGATTTTATGCTAAAACGGAAGAAAATTACTTACTTAATTGCTAATAGGTAGATAGTAGTGGCCTTTGTGTGTGACTGTGTAACCAACAAACAAGCAAACAAACAGTTTCTATAGCAAAAATATTTACATCAATCAATATTTAACTTAACAAAAAATATAGCTGTACTATATAGACTATAAATATAGATTGTAATTGCTTTAAAGTGAAGAAAAAGTTAATACATCATGATCTGGAGACGGTTCATATTTTTCGTTATGAGAATGGTGAAACAATTGCATTGAATAATAAACATGATGAGCGAATATATTGTCTCTTTTTTTTGCTCAACTTTGAATCCTGCTTTTAGTGACTTATTCGACTTTTATTCTACATTTATAGATAGAAAAATTAAAATGTATTCAAATCGGGTTTGTCTAGCGCAAAGATATTGGCTTCATGCTGTCGTAATATTTGGGAAAATCGTCTACATATAATTTTAGCTATAATTGCGTATAACTTTTCATCCAAGATCTGATTATTTTTAACATTATTTTTGAAGAACAATTTTGAAAATTCTCTTTGTTTGTATTAAATTTTTTAAATTTAAAAAACGGAAGCAAATTACTTACTCAATTGCTAATAGATAGATAGCAGTGGCCTTTATGTGTGTGTGTGTGTGTGTGTGTGTGTATGTGTTTGTAACCAACAAACAAGCAAACAAACAGTTTCTATAGCAAAAATATATACATCAATCAATATTTAACATAACAAAAAATATAGCTGTACTATACAGACTATAAATAAAGATTGTAAGTGCTTTGAAGCGAAGAAAAAGTTGGTATACTTTTTCTAAAGTCAGCTAGTGTGGTAGAACGCATATGTAGATTTCTCGTTTAGATTTAATTACGAATTTTAAAGTGCGATTATGGGCAACCATTTGGCGAGTCGAATAATCGCACGCCATAATATTATAAAGCTATTAAACCGCTTGCCATACTGGTTCTTTCCTCGGACACCACGGTTTTTAATCAATCCGTTGGTGCAGAAAGGTGGCATCGGGGAACGCTTTGTAGCTACACCCAACGATGAAGACGATTGGGATGATGGCGAATTGAATTTGACAATCGACTCGGGCGTTGAACTGCGCTACATTCGACGTATTGCGCGACGCAAACCATCGCCTATGGACGAAGAAAAGATCGTACAGCTGCGTGCCGAAATCATTCGTCTGCGAAATGAAATCCATCGATTGCTGTTCCAGCAGGCGGTACGGTCTCAGGCGCCGCCGATTCCACCGCCGCTGCCCAAATTGCAGGCGTACTTTGCCAGTGGAACGACGTCTCTGTGCGAAGATATACGACAAATAAAATTGAAGACGACGCGCAGTGATGCGAATAAAAAGGCGAGTCATGACGTGCGCAATGAACTGTATGATATTTTGAAACGGCGCTACGCGTCAATGCACTCGCCATCTCCAAACCCGCCGTGCCGTGACATGTGCAGTGGTGACTCATTTGACTCCGAATGCAATAAAGTAAAATTTAATCTATCAGCTGACAGTTCAGGTTTATGCTATAATTAATGTATAACTATAACAAATATTTTGTTATTCATGTTGCGTTGTATTTTACTTTGTTTTGCATATACACTATTTCTTACATTTCTTATAATGTTTGTGAGTGAAAAGGACGTCAAATATTGATACATGTCTCATGTTTGACAACTAAAGACTTTGTTGACAACAGAGATGTCATATTGTTAGTTAGGGACTTAGGGTATTCCTTTGACGTATTCTGTATTATTTAAGTGCTATCTCTTTGTTTAAATAAAAATGGTTTAACTTCATTAACATGAATAAATTAATTTGATTTACCACTTATTTTAATTTGCAATTTGTTTACTTCCAGTTTATTGAGAAAAAAAAATCGATCTTGAATCATAATGGATAATTAGACATAGAGACATAGTGCAATACTACATCTACATGGTGTGGGTAAAAAATAATGATACGGATTTTTTATTTACCAAAGTTTTTATTTTTTTCAAACATCAATGTTACCCCTTTCAAAATAGTTCCCTTGGGCAGCTACACACTAATGCAG